>JAJOOO010019039.1:0-53750 GCA_029582685.1 Solanum piurae | reverse complement strand
TACCCCCTCCCCCCCAAAAAAAAATATTAAGTTTGTTTAAAAAATATATTTCCAATTTCAAATATTTATTTTTTCACCCCACCCCACCCCCACCCCTTACCCACGACCTCCGCCCCATCAGCCCCTAACCCCCCTCCAAAAAAAAATAAGTTTGTTTTTAAAAAATATTTTCAATTTCAAATTTTTATTTTTCACCCCACCCCATCCCACCCCCTACCCTCGACTCCCCATCCCCTCCAAAAATAAATTATGTTTGTTTTTAAAAAATATTTTCAATTTCAATTTTTTACTTTTTCACCGCACCCCCACCCTCTCCAAAAAAAATTAAGTTTGTTTTTAAAAAATATTTCAATTTCAAATTTTTATTTTTTATCCCCCCCCTCCATCCAAAATAATCTAAGTTTATTTTTAAAAAAATATTTTCAATTTCAATTCAAAATATTTTTTTTACTCTCTAGTAAAAATAAAAGATATTTTCTCAAAAAAAAAATTCATTCATTAATCAAACTCTAAAAAATCTTTTTCGAAAAATATTTTCTACTCACCAACCAAACATGAGAAAATAAGTCCAAAATCGACTTGTTTTCCAGGAAAATATTTTCCTTCATACCAAACACACCCGTAATTTAAAATTATGTGATGAAATCAACATTTGGTCATGCGATGAAATCCCAAAGTCTTCAAAATGCTTGATTTTGTGAATTTCATATCATGATTTCACAATTTTCAAATATAAAAATTGACAACAAGTTTATATGGACAAGATGATATAGTTACAATGATATTGACCTTGCTCAATTTTATTTAAAGTAGTACACTTCAACTCATGTTTAATTTAATTTTTACTAAGCTAAAATTTGATCAATAAATATTGTAATTTTTGTAGAATAATTTTGTGATAGTGTATTATACTTTTCTTATGATTCGTTGCTTATTTGGTAAGAATCTGCAAAGAATTGATGCAATTTTGATAGTTTTCAATGAGGTTCTTATGTTTATGTCACAATCCAAAAACTCGAGTCATGATTAAATCTACCAAAATCCATTTGTAGGTAAGGCAACTATCCCTGAGCGAAACGTAACAATCATATTGGACAGAATCAATAATCAACGAGTAGATAATAATAATACAAGAAAGACTCAACAGACGTAAGGAAATGACATGAATATATATGCAATTGATGCTCCCCAATTTAAACCTCAATTAAGTGTAATGTGGTCGTCAACGAATATAGAACCTAACTAGGTTGGGGTCGAATCCCAAAGGGAATAAGACATAAACTAAGCCACATGCGGTTATCTAACTATTATTTACTTATTTTAAAAATTGAATGGGAAATATGGAGAGTTTTGGGTTTAAGTCAAAAATCACTTTTTCAACAAGTAACAATTAACAATATCACTTAAACCTAGAATCAATCAAAGAGAATTAACCAGGACTATATTCACCAAAAATGTTTGACCATTTTTGAGTTAATTATAGAACTTTATCTTGCATTGCTAGCATAGCAGGTTATTAACTTATGTTACACTTAACTATTTCTAAACCAAGTAAAATGTATATCACTTTTATTCTCCTGAACTAAAAATATTCACCATCACTATGACAGATAGATTCTCAAGTTAGTCAATCTTGCTACAACATTAACCATTAGACTAGTTCAGATCCTTGAATTCCTGTTATTAACTCTTTTTCCATGTTTTAGACTTTTTAATCAAACAAGCTAAACATAAAGCGAATTCTAATATTTGCAACAATTAGAAATCAATTAAGATCAAAGAGATAATAAGATATAAAAATACAACATGCTATCTACTCTTTGAAAACTCTAGTTTTGGGTCAAGTCATCAGGGATTCCATAACCCTTGATTGTGGGGTTTAGAAAATCATGATTAATGAAACAAACAAATAGCATTGCATTCATTCAAGAAGTAATTACTTAGAAGAGTTAAAGAAAATCAACACTTTGATTTCAATAAGCTAATGAAACTCTCGTTCAAACTCAGTTTAAGAAAATATTGTCTCTTCGATAAAACGATATTGTTAAAAAAACCCTAAAAATAATATTTATAATTCAACTTTTGACCTCCTTTTTACACTTCACTCTATTTCAGAGCCATCCTTTTGACACTTCACTCTATTTCACTTTCTTTCTTACCTTGACTGATTTCCTGACAAACACAGTAGAAAACTATCAAAAGACACTATTATTACTTATGAACGCACAATTATTCCTAGTTAAAAGCATCAAATGTGCCATCAAATACCGACACATCAAGAATATAAAAAGATCCAGTCTCATGACCTTGTGGACGAAGGTACAAAGCTACTATAAAGGAGTACAAGCTACAACACAACCAAAATAAATAAAGAGTTTTCTCGAATATAAAATACTAGACAAAACCTATAAATAGACATAGATGAGTCAAACTAGGACACTATTAGGTCACCATCTCCCTTTGGAAACCTCCACGGAATCTCGGATCAACGTTGTCGACCGGTGCATGGATATGCAACAAGAAACACATATGTAGTGTATAACATGAGTACCAAAACAATAGGTGTCTAGTAGGCATCATAGGACGACTAAGCTGGAGAGAAAAACACTTAACAAAAAGTGAGGTAATAAAAGGCAGTCAATGGTTATAGGAGCATAACAATAGTGGAAAGTCTAACTATGTACCTCGATAATCTAGTAGGAGCAAAATGATACAGTAAAGAATATAAATACATCCTAATTGGACCTCTATAAGCCCCGAAGGTACACTCATGTGCAATTTAAATGAAAATAACCCAAATGGATCCCCATAATCCTGATGAGTACATAAAAGAGCTAAAGATATCTCTTACAATGATAAAGTATAATTCAGAACTGAAATGGCCGTCCCTAGACTCATACCGAGATGAAGGCACCCTAGAGAATCCAATATAAACGTGATGCCAAACAGACTAATAGAAGTATTTGAAAACTCAAACGGTGACTAGGAGATATTCACACTGATGCATGTGCGCCTAGACCTCAAACTGTGGCTAATACAAGTGCGCCTGGACCTAGAATCATGGCTAAAGAACTTTGAATGTGTCCTATAATTACATACTCATCGTTAGGCTAGAAGATACCGTAGAGCGAAATATCTATCGAAGTTGCAAGTGACCTACTCTAGCTCGAAAACCACTACCCAATCCAATGTAACCAAAAAGGCCCAAAATTACAACTAAAGTATGTCGGGTCATAACATAGGGAAGTTATGAATGAAAGTTCAATAAAAAAAGAGTTATTTCCTAGGTAAGGATTCATAATATTAGACCCAAGTCTGCTACATCAGTTTACATGGAGCAAGAACCATCCAAAACGATGTCAGAGGATTTATAAGGCATAAAGTTTTCAAGATAGCAGTTCTAAGGCAATCAGTAGAGTCTTCCTAGGCTAAGGCAACAAATAAATAAAGAAAAAAAATACAAAAATCCAACTTGTTACAACATGGAATGACAAACCAGGTAGACATGCTCATTCTCCCGAATTTACCCGAAAAGTAGGCTAATTTCATGCTCCGAGCCTACATCCTAGACATGGTCGACAGTTAAAACCATTGTTGATCCCCAAGAGAACCAATGGAATGACTAAGTATAGACATAAGACTCAATATGATACGTGAAAGCCTTAAATAGATAAGAATTTAAGTAATTTAAATGAAAGCTTTGAAACATTGTCATGAAATACTAAACATGAATAAATTCCAATAAAGTCAAGCTAAATTCAAACATAAAAGAGTGATTTCAAAATATGACTGAAAGTCTCATACAATTTCTCTCCTTTGGGCTATTTATAGTTTCCCAAAAATAATTCTGAAATTCAATGCGTGACTTGTTCAATGACGTTAGTTGATGAGTCCACAGATTGGAATCATTTAGGGCTTTATTTTAATAGAAATAGTGTCCTCAAATGCTTATTTTATCTCAATATCTGATGAAAATGCTTAAGTTTCAGGTATTTGAAGTTTGAGTGGAAGCATGGACACTTAGGCGCAAAAAGGAACGAAAAGGCTGAAAAGAACAAGAAAATGAAGGCCTGAGGATCGCCGAAGGGTCTCACTTCACCTTTGGTTCCAGTGTGCTGAGCCCTGATTGTGTAAGCATTTCAGAAAGCATGAGTGTTAACGGTAGTAATGGTAGCCAAGTGGGCCACCAAGATGACATCGGTAACCTCAACGATGTCCAAGAGCCAAATGTCAATGACCCTCATCTCATGGGAGGTGTTGGAGCCATCCGCTTACCCCCAGCCGAGGGGAATGCAGTGTTCCATATAACGAGGACTATGTTGCAGCTCTTGCAACTAAAAGGACTCTTTAGCGGATTGGCTCATGAGGATCCCCATGAGCATCTTCGAAACTTCGTAGATGTTTGTGGGCCATTCTCTTTCAGGAACATATCTCAGGAGTCAGTCAGGCTGCGATTATTCCCATTTTCTCTGATGGGGAAAGCTTGCAAGTGGTTAGCTGAACTTCCACGAAATTCAATCACTTCACGGGAGGAGCTGGTCACCGCATTTAATGTGTGATTTTTCCCTCCCTCAAAGATGATGACTATTCGGGATAACATCCAAAGTTTCAAGCGTCTAAATGGAGAACCTCTGCATGAAACTTGGATGCAGTTTAAAAAATTGTGCTACAATGCCCAACCCATGGTCTTCATGATAACGGGCTCCTTTAATACTTCTACCGTAGAATAGATTCGGTAAACAAGTGTGCTGCTGACCAACTCTCACCCGGAGGTTTAATGCAGCAGCTGTATGCGATAGTGGCCCAGCTTTTAGATGGCATGACAACCATCAACAGGGGGTGGTACACTCGTGAAGACTAGGTCTCCCCTGTCACCTTCCAGCTATCTAAGGAGCAGATTGAAAAGGACAATGAGAGAGACCAAAACATGGCTAAGAATATGACACAGCTTGATATTCTATCTAAGAATGTCATGGGGGTTGGTACTCGTGGTGTCAATGTTGTGGGGGTTGGGAGCACGAATCCTGAAGAAATAAAATTTGAAGCGTTGTATAGCGATGAGGTAAACTTTCTAGCAAACCAAGGCGGTGGTTACCATTCAAATTACCCAAGGTAGGGTGGTAACCAAGGTTGGTTTAGAGACGAAGGATGGAAAGATCGAGACCGCGAATGGAGGGATTGGAATCCAAATTGGAAAGATGGGGAGAAGGATAGATATGTTCCTCCCCACGAGTGACAAAAGCCCAAGGATTTGGAAGGTGGTACGTCTGAGGATATGCTCTCGCATATCCTAAACAAATTTGAAGGGTTAGACAAAATGTTAAAAGGCATGAAAGTAGATATGTCTACCCTTAACCAGACCGTCACCTCTCATTTAGTTTCAATTAAGTAGTTAGAGACCCAAATGGGTCATATCTCTTCTCATCTAAATCCAAGACAGCAAGGGGGTTTGCCTAGTGATACTATCCCTAAGAGTGAGGTCTGAAGGTTGACTTGCATCATGCCACGACGTTAACTAAGGCGCTATTTGGAAGGCAACCCAAAACCCCTTACTTGCTTTTGTTATCTTGATGAAATAATAGTGTGTTATTTGTACAGATTGAGTGAGGAAAGTGCTTGAAGAGATGTATGAAGGTGAGCAACATTCCCGCTTGGCGAATCGCCGACAAGTTAGGCGTAACCGATTAGTCCCGCCGTTTGATTCGATACATCTTAAAGGTTGGGTCTGTAAAACTCGGTGGAGTGTGAATTTCATCGGTGCATCGCCAACTCGGTTGGCGATCTCGACGTAGATCGCCAATGCAATGCCCACCTGAACGGAAAACTTTGTTATGTTCGGCAAAAAATTCAGACGTTCAGCGCATCACCGGGTGATTGGGCGAGACCGATTGACATCGCCGAATGAGCAGAAACTCGACGGTCACAAGCCACAGGTTTAAAAGTTATATTTCATTCACTTTCTTTCACTTTGTCCCTTTTACAAACACACACTTTCATCTAGTAGTTACATTTATTGCATGCTCAGAGTATTCTAAGTATCAAATAGTGCGCAGATTTGGATCCCATTATTACCTAGCACATCAGTACAATCTAATTCAGCACCAAAGATTGGTAATCGAACCCCTCAGTTGTTTTATCAAAACTTGTACTCATCTGCATAATGATTGATAGTATAGAATCTCTGTTGATTCTCTGAGTCGATAGAATAGCATTGCATTATCGATTATTATCAGGTAATATGTGCAAAATTAGTGGGATCCCACTCGACTGTGCTTTTGAGTTAAATTATTTTTCTATGGCAGTGCTTAAATTGTGTTGGGTCTTCATTGAATTGGTGTTGTACAAAATTACACTGTGTTATCAGGGGTTGCGTGGTTGGATTCGAAAGAAATGGGTTGAAAATAGAGACGTGGGGTAATTTGGCGAGCTAAATCGAGTTCACCGAACTGTTCAGCGGTTCGTCTAACATCCCCATTTCTCTTTTAACTGCATGTATTGATTGATCTGTTACCGTAGGCGGTAAGTCTGACATCGCCAAGAGCACTCGGCGCCCTACCGAAAGCCTACTTATCCGCCTTTTATTTTCTGTACCCTTGTACCATCTATGCATCATTTTCAGCGAAACTGCCTTATGTATCCAAGACTCTCCTTCCCCTGTTGAAATATTGTCTAATTTTTCTCGAAGTCTTTTTACATAAATGGCTAGACCTAAGGTCGAAGGGAGAGATATACTACCCTGACATGTAAGAGCACAAGATTTCAAAAGAGATAAGATGATAGCAGAACTGGCAAAAGAGAGAAGAGAAAGTAAGAAAGAGAGCTCAAGCAGAAGGGTCCCCATTGATCCCACTATTTCTTCATGGAAACGTGGAGTCTACACAACTATAAACTCTTATTTGGCGAGCAATGACATGGACATAATGGGTGCTGCTAACATCGCTGTAGAAGCTAGGACAAATGACCGCAATGATACCCAAAATGACAATCCGGGGACCATTGTGGAATTTCAGGCTACTGCATCAGGCAGCAATGCCCCGACAGATGAAGCAAGCATGTAGACAAGATCCCCTCGCTACCTCTCTCTATGTTCTTTCTTTACTTTAACTGTTGGATACTTATTAGTTGCACTTGAGGATAACCACATTTTATTGTGGTGGGGTGAGGCTCACCTTGATTTGCTTGATATGGTTGTTTTGTGTATATTTGGGTTGTTCTATTTTAATTTGTGTTAATACTGCTTTATGTGGATGTTTGAGCTCATGGCGCCTTTTGGTTTTAAATTATTAAAATGATTTTGACCCTTCCAAAAGAAATTTATTTTTTGAAAATTTTCGCCACCGCTTGTGTTGAAAGTGGTTGTTCTTTTGCAAAATCTAAGTTTCAGTTCCGATCAATACTAATGACTTGAATAGTGCTCTCAATCGAACGAACATGAATGTGCGGCTATGACGAGACCAAATGAAGTTGCATAGACAATATATGAACTTTTTGCATCTTGTTGAGATTAGCCATTTATCGAATTGATTCTCTTGTAATGACCGTTGCATACTAGAGAAAATGTGTAGTTTTGTTTGACTTAAGTATCGATGCCTTATGTGATGAGCTTACATTGAACCTTGCATGCATAAACCTAGAATTTGCCCCGTTAGTCTGATTGATTTAGTAAGGTGTGCTCTTGAGATGATCGTAGTCAACTTTTGAAGAGTGTGAGACAATTTTACATATACCTCTTTTGTGGCCTACCCATGAGCGTGTGAAACTCTTTTGAACACCTCTTGAGCCTTACCTTTCTTTGGAAGAATCTTGATGAACCCTAGACCTTACTTAACCCACTACCTATAACCCGCTAGAGTTGTGATTTAGTGAATAGCCAATTTAGGCCAAATGCCTAAGTTGGGGGTGTGGTGAAAAGGAAAAGGAGAAGTCAAGAAGTGCAAGAAGAAGTCTCCCTTAACCCATGGTGTTGCGGAAAACTGGAAACCCTTTATATAAAAAAAACAAAAGAATGAAAAAGAAAAGTTGTGGAATAAAAGTACAAAAGAAATTGGGTTTCCAAGAAATCCATGGAGATGAATAAAAAGATGACTTAGAAGCACTAGAAAAAGAATTTATTAAGGAAAAGAAGGGGATGCCTTGAGAATACCGCATCTCACGAGGATGAAGAAGTCAATGAGCCTAAATGACCATACATTTACACTCAGCCCCATTACAAGCCTTGAAAAGACCTTTTTGATCTTGAGTAAACCGAATCGAAAGTTGATCGGAAAATAAGGGCAAACCTATGGGTGAAAACATGCATTGTGTTCCTCTTTTTTAGTGTGAGCGTTGCATCTGATTCCAGGTCTTAAATTGAGTAGCCTCTATGTGTGAATATGGAATCATTTTTGTGTGAGGGAATTTAGATACTTTCGTTGAGCTTGAACATACATTAGTAGAAAGTATTCTGAACAAGAGAATCTTTGATATTGGTGTGTCACAACTTGAATCTTTGAGTACACAGTTGAATCTTTGCATAAGTAGTTTGAAGTCTTGTTGTGTACATTCATGATTGAGTCTTGTGTAGCACTATTTTAAACATCCTTTTTGAACAACTGAACTTGAGTTTGCTTGAGAACAAACAAAAGTTTAAGTTGGGGGTGTTGATGAGTCCACAAATTGGACTCATTTAGGGCTTTATTTTAATAGAAATAGTGTCCTCAAATGCTTATTTTATCTCAATATCTGCTGAAAATACTTAAGTTTTAGGTATTTGAATTTTGAGTGAAAGCATGGACACTTAGGCGCAAAAAGGAACGAAAAGGCTGAAAAGAACAAGAAAATGAAGGCCTGAGGATCGCCGAGTTCGCTTGGCGAATCGCCGAATGGTCTCACTTCGCCTTTGGTTCCAGTATACTGAGCCCTGAATGAAAGGATCAAGTTGGCGAAAAAAGGGAGAAGTCGGCGTTTCGCCGAATAGTTCCGCGAAGCAGTACTATGTCGTCCACTAACACAGAGCCAATGCCGAAGGACAGTGCAAGATGGCGATGAACTACACCAAACGGCGAATAACTGAGTCGATCGTCGATTCCGACTAATGTTGCCGAGTGATCTGCCACAACACATATTTTTGAAAACTATAAATACTCGTTGAGAGTTATAGCTTAGTATAAGAATTTAGTATTATATTTTTATTATCAGATTTTGGATTTAGTACTATTTCTATTTTACTCACAAGTTTGGAGAGGGTTTTGGAAACTTGAAGAAAAGAGTTCATCTTCCCCAAGTTGGAAGTGGCTCTTCTCTATTCATCATCATTTTCTTAAATCAAGGTTTAATTTCTTATACCCATTTGATTTCATTATCATTTTAGGTGTATTTTGTTATTTCTTGATGTGTGGCTAAAACCCCCATTCTTGGGGTGTGATTTAGCAAATATGTGTTGATATTATTGTTGGGTATTGCTTGCTTGTAGGTTAGATGTATTTTAATGGTGATTTCACCTAGTGGTTGTGGTTTAAGTAAATGGGTTTGTAGTTGCAAATACAAAGCCAACCATGTGTTTTCGGCTTTCCCGAGAGGGAGGTCGCGAAACCAAGACCACTAGACTGATGGCCTAAGGAGTGGGTCGACATGAGGTTCAGCCCAAGAGAGTGAGCCCTAGTCCCATATCCTAACACTCAGCTCGAGACAGTGAGTGGGGTAAGGCGTAGGCTGGTCTTTAATCGGCGAATGGGTGTCCGAGAGGAACGCATTTGAAACGGGGTAAGTTGCCCGAGAGGGAACTTATTTCCATCTAAAGCTTAGCCTAGTCACTATTATCTTGCAAATTGTCTATCGAAAGCATGTACTCAACTATTTATCTCAACTTGTATTGCGGTCACACCCCAAGAACTCGTCCCCATATTTGATTTTCTTGTTATTTTTGCTGTTTTATCTATACTTGTGACAAAACCCCAATTTGATATTTGACACTGTTGTATCCCCCTTTTATTTACAATGTTTTTAATTGTTAATTTCTTTATCTACGACTAGTTAGAACTAGATTTTCCTTTTCTATCAATTCTCAAAACCGCTCCCTTGGGACACGACCCCAACCCTCGGTTGGGTTACTATATTATCAACGATCGTAGACACTCGAACCGTAGTTAGTGTCGTTGGTCATGATAAGCATCATTAGTCGATCTCACTTTTCTAATTTACTGGATTGTTGTTTGTTCTTTAGCTCACTATTCATTCACTTTAGGCTTCAGGCGTTTAAACTTCATTTGGTGAAATTGATCAAGTCAACCTTTCACATTCGGCGGATCACCGAGTACCACCTTGTTGTCATATTCAGCCTTTATTTTAACTCAGAACTCTGTCACCTTCGACGATAGAACTTCCAGCTCACCTCATAACTTTAGTGCATTTCCATTTCCACTTCGCTTCACCGACTTTGCCTTGAATATTTTAAATCGTGCACACTGTCATAATTGCCGAGGTCTGTCCTATTGGGTGATCTTCTCTATTGGTTAGGCAATTGTCAGCCGGGATTTTACACTCCTTATAATGTTTTTGGTCTCTTTCTCATTGATCCATCCTTGCCTTGTCCTTTAGCCTTCATAGATGCAAAATATCATCAGATATGGATATAAATACACATTGAGGACACTATTTGTTGAATTAATACCGCTTTAAATGAGTCAAAATATATAATTCATTGCCACTCGAGGTTTAGCCAAATGAATGACTTACATACCAATAACATTCTACCATATTAAGGCAAGCGAGGATAATGTGGAGGTCCTACTCAAGGATGTCTTGCTTGATAGAGAGTGGGTCACAAAGGTTAATGCGATGATAGACACAGTCAAGATTTTTGGCCAATGCTTGGAGAATTTAAAAGGCACTCTAAGTGTTCTTGAGGAGCATACTCTTAAAGCGATAGAAAAAATCTAAAATGACTTGGGTGGGCATACGTAGCCTGAGATAGAGATGAGGCAAACCATTTCTACCTTGGAGTGCAGGCTCATGGAGGCATTGAGGACTATCGATGACATAAAAGCAAAGATAGAAACACTCGAAGAGTAGGTCAACGTTGGCGTGACTGACACCGCTAGAAATATTTTCTTGACGAGGGAGGCTAAGATCAAGGTTCCCAAGCTACTAGTGTTTAAAGGAGTTCATGATGTGCATATAGTAGAGAACTCTTTTTGGTAGTTGGAGAACTATTTCTGACATAAAAATGTAAGAGACGACGATGCCAAGATCAACACCGTATTGTTGTACTTTTTAAAGACTATCATGATCTGGTAGAGACAAAAAAGGTTGATGCTACGAGAGGTATGTTCACGATTATCAATTCGGATCAGTTCAAAGCCAAATTCAAGAGACAATTCTTCCCAAATAATTTTTTGTATGACGAAAGATGCAAAGTTCAAGAATTGAATCAGACGGGGAGCATACACGACTATATTAAGGAGTTCACATGTAACGACCCTAAAATCTAGTACGTGAACCTAGAGCTTAACGAGTTTCGTTTTGAGTTGTTATGGGGTTTTATGTGGTACAATGTATTCCCGAGCTTAAGTTGAGGAGTTAAGGGGTTAAATTTCAAGGTACGACCCCCCAAAGACCACCCTAGGGGTCCTTGAGGAGGACCCTTAGACTAACCCCTAAGACCCCAAGGAAAACCTTAAAGTTGCCATATGAGGGTGGCCTACGGATGTGGTCAATGACCCGTAGGTCCAGCCATGCCCCGTGGATGGCCCCCGTAGGTCAAGGCCCCATTTAGCATGCTCTAGTTACAAACCACACCAGGACAGCACAACCGGTAGGTCCACTCACTATCCGTGAGTGGTGGGCGTGAGTCCATATCTGCAATCTGTCTAAAAGGTTCGACCAAGGTAAGTGGGTTTCCAATTAATTCTTTTTAATTAGTTTTCATTAAGGATAGTTTTATATTGACTTATTACACCTATATAAACTATTTTAATTCATTAAAACACCTATTTAATGAATCATAACCCAGACCCCAAATCAAATCCCCAAATACTTTCCCTCCCAAAATCTTCTCTCTAGACTCCAGTGAAGAACAAAGGAAGAGAT
The DNA here is from genome assembly GCA_029582685.1 of Solanum piurae. Classification (NCBI taxonomy): domain Eukaryota; kingdom Viridiplantae; phylum Streptophyta; class Magnoliopsida; order Solanales; family Solanaceae; genus Solanum; species Solanum piurae. The sequence goes on along the minus strand of JAJOOO010019039.1, from coordinate 41,684 downwards.
CAAGCTAGAGCTTCAAGAAGAGGGATTTATCATATGAATTTGATGGGATTCTAAGTCTAAGTGATGAATGTTTTTCATTCTTGGTTAGCTATCCAAAGAAGCCCCTTCAAATTATGTTTTCAAATCCCCCATATCTAGGGTTTTTCAATCTAGTCATGGGTGTTCTTACAAAACGAATTCAATTGTTTAATTATGGTTTATTATCATTGATTAAGATGATTTATGATTGGATTGATGGATTATTTTTGGATTTTGATGAAAATCTCTGTTGGACCCATGATTTCCCCTTCTTCCTAAATTGTGAACTAGGGTATGACTTGAATGATGATGAAAGATTGACAATGGATTAAGTTTACATTGAATTATGTTTTTTATTGATGATACTACTGATTATATTTTATTCTAACTTTAATTACAAAGAATCTATGAGTTTTCCCCAATCCTAGTTATGGCTCTTATCTACAATATGAATGTTGTTAGAAGTTGACTCAATTGATTGAATGTGAGTTGATTATGATGTAATTACATGACCTAATTATGATTCTACATATATTCTTGATTAACCTAAAATTCTAGGGCAAATTGAGGGTTAGATGTGAACCTCTAAGATTGATAAACTTCTTGGTGAATTGCCATAGATTAGATCACGTAGACATGAATTACTTATGATCAAAGCTTGTAGATATGAACTAACTTGATTAGGTCTTATATGATGAATCATGGTTGAAGTAGTATTGAGTTTTAGTTTGCTTGATGCTATAGGTCTATAATTGATCAAGAATGAAACATGTGGTTAGTTTACCTTGAGAGCTAGGTTTACATGATGACCAAGTGAGGTATTGCTTGGGAGTAATGCTTAAAAGTATGAAGATGACTCCTAGGTCTTTAAAGGTAAAATGTAATATGAACAAGTTAAGGATGTTTAGGCTTAAAGAAGGAAGCTATTATGTATGTTGCAGTTGTATACGCCATTATTGTGCAAAGACTTCACCCACATGACCCATAATATAATTATATGAGTTTATGCATGAAATGAATGGATTACTTGAGTCATAGTTGTATCTATGTTTTATGTGTTGAATTCTAGATGTGTTGACTCAATGTGACCCTTAAATGCAATATATGTAAATTATGTGTGAGTGTGGTATTATGTACATGCTTATGAACACTTTGAGAAGGAATTTGCTATGATGATAATGTATCTATGGTGTTGATTGAAAGGTTAGTTCTCATATGCACATTTACAAACTATTATGCATGAAATGTACATGACCATGTTGATCCACTTGAAAGGTGGAGGTGTTTAGTTATTGTGTATATTGTGGTATTGATGCAATATCCTTATTTCCTATACCCCTATACATGACTATGTACGATATGTTATGACTATGTATGATATGCTATGATTATGATGATTTTGTAGTGTTGAATGAAAGGCTATTCTAATGAAACCCTATAAGTATGGTGTGAAAGGTTTTCTCACATGTTAATGATTCTAAGATTGAAAGGACATTCTCACCCTAATGAATGTATGAGCTATTATGATAGTATATCGGTTCGAGTGCCTAGTGCATTCTTTCATGAACATAAACTTAACTAAAGACTTAAAGTGACATTTAAAGGGAATTATGCTTAGCACAAAATAGATAAGGAAAATGTGGTAGAGGCCTTCCTGTCAATGCGATAGGCCGAGTCTTCTACACATGATCTCATGAGATAGAAGCTCTCCCATCAATGCAATAGGACGGGTTTCTAGAAGCAATATCCCTATCCTTTAACTATGTGCCCACATAGGTCTTTAGCTAGTGGATCCACCTAAAATCTATACATGTAGTTCTACCTTAGGCAAGTAGGACACCTTCTTTCGGTGTGGGGTTACAGGACACCAAATTCCTTGTCGCTCACATGGTTTATGTCGGTTACGGCTATTATCCCTATATGATAAGAATATGAATTATGATAATAACATGGACTCTAATTATGACTTCTTAAGAGGTACTACTTAGTATGAGTGGGGGTATGGGACTTCACCCATACATTGCACAAGTGGACTTTAAGAGAGGTTATGGTTAGGCTCTCTTATGTTATGAAGAGTTATGAATTATGTATGTACAATATGTATGAATGATAGGGTTGACTTTCCTTGTTACAGGTTATGATCATGTATGTCTCCTTACTTATGTATGTTGGTTATGGATGAACTAAAGGTAAGATATGTATGTTGTTGGTGATCTAAATGTGATACTTAGCATATGGTAGGTTATGGGACTTTACCTTTCCATTGCACTAGTATGACTTTGGGTTGCTTATATGTTGGTATGAACTTATGTTATGCATGATCATGGTGGCCTAAAAGTGAGACTTAGTGTAGATAGGATTATGGGATCATATCTATGCTTTGCACAAGTGTAGCTTAGGGTTGCTCCTGTGATAGTTCTATTATGTTGATATGATCTTGGTATGTACTTATGCATGTGAACTATGTCTTGTGAGGATTGGAGTATGCATTATGTTGTGTTGGAGACTATGCTTGTAATTATGGTATTATATTTTATGTTATGATGAAATGTGTATGGTTTGTCTTATGAGCTACATTCTCCAACTATTTCAAAGATCATATTCAAAAGTGGCATGAAGCATGGTTTCAAACAAAATGTCCCTTTTATGCATGTTTTAAGTATTTTTGTGCATGGCTTCCATACTTAAAGGTACATTTTGTGCTAACCCATAATTCTACATTTTCTATAAGTGTAGGCTTTGGAGATATTGGATGCTATCCTCGTGGCTAGGACTCTAGTAGATCAAGAAGAAGAAGATTGGTGAGTCCTCATAGTATTCGAGGGCTCGACCACATGTCCTTTATGACTTTCTACTATGCTTTATATTTATATAAGGGTCGTGTCCCTAAGATTGTATTAAAGAATTTTATTCTAATGTTATAGATGGTTTGAAACATAGTGTCATAGTCTTTCTCTCATTTTATAAAGGATCTCGATTGTAAGAAAAGTTTTAAATTTTCCGCATTTTTCTCTATGTTCTTATGTATGATATGCTAAGGGCTTGTATGAGACCCCTTTGGGATCAAGTACGCCGTGTCACGTCTAGAGGGTAGTGTCGGGTCGTGACAAACTTGGTATCAGAGCATAAGTTTTTGGGATAGTTTTAGGATGTCTCAATCCACGTCTAGTAGAGTCTTATTCATTGGTGTGAGTCGCGACACATCTATGAGTGAGAGATTATAGGACGTTAGGAAACTTCACTTCTTTATTCTCTAGTCGTGCTATAGAGTTTAACTCTATAAGGTCTTTCTCTCTAACCGATGGTTTTCAAGATGTGAGTACTCGAAGGGGTCTTGTTACAAGGAGCAAGGGAGAAGATGTTTGTTGAAATGCCAATTATGGCTATGTGACTAAATAGGACTTGATATGCTAATATATAGATATCATCCTTAGGATGGATTGGTAGTGTTATTGTTATGCTCCTATGTGATGTTAGAACCCATATAGTCAAATTGTTAGTCCCCAAATGAGCTTATCCGAGAGTGTAAGGGGGAAAGATTTATGCCATAAGTTTGGATTATGGTTTGTCTTAAGTTGACTTTGAGGGTTGCATGTACCACCTAGTTAAGGTGAAGAAGAAGAAGTGTAAGTGTTGACCAACTTCAAAGAGTTAGTTATCTTTTAAGATTGATCTTAGGTATGGTCATTTTGAGTAGGATGTTTAGATAATACCTAGGTTTGATTGGCTGGTAGATCCCACCAAAGGTGATGATATGGGTTTCTTGATAGGTTTTGCCCTCGGGGAAATGAGAGATTTCCCAGTGCTTAAGGCAAGAGGAAGAGAGAATAAGAAAGTTCCTCCTAATGGTTCCGGTATGTGTTATGCTTTATTAGATTCCGGTATTACTTGTCTTTGGTGAATTGATAAGCTAGGCCTTGATGTTGTCCTTAGTGTGAATGGGCTTCATAGTTGGTTTATGATATTGATGGTAGATCCCTACTTGACCATTTTGAGTTTTGGTAGGCTGTAAATTTTGATGAAAGAGGGTGTTTGAGTAATTCCTATATGTGTTGAGTGAATAGAATCCCCTAAAAAGGATAGAAGTGTAATTCACCATCGTCTAGAATCACCTAGTGTGACTTAACTATGGCTTCGTAGTTAGTTCGTACTAATATTTTGTTTGTAGTCTTAGTCTTTGATTACTTTGTAGTCTCTTATATTCTAAATCATTTCTTCTGTCTTATCACTGTATTTACTTGGTCTGGCTTTTAATACAGCTCCCCATCCTTGGAAACTTCCATCTGATGTGAAAACTTTGTGATGACTTACCCCGACCTTAGAGTTGAAAGAAAAGGTTCTTAGAAAAGTCCGTATAAGTTTACTTCCATGAGGAAGATGATGTTCTTGAGGGTAAAGTCATTGAGTTTCTTTGATGTCCATAATTTATATTGGCTTGGAGTGCTCACCTTGAGAAGTGCATTGAGTTGGGAAGTTTAGACCCAATTTTGTAGGCTCATATGAAATCTTGAGTGAAGTAAGTAAGGCTGGGATGCATTGTTGGTAGAATTCTATTGATTTTGAACCCAACTTGGCCATTATGAGTTGGTGATGGGTTGGAGGATTTGATGATTAGTGGTGTATAAGTGATGCCTAGATAATGTTGAAGGTGATATTTTAGTAAGGGTTTTGGTTGAAGGTGCTTATTTGGGAGGCCAAGGGCCAATGATATGTCCCAATACCCTTATGTTCCCTTTTATTCCTCAACTAGCTCAAGATGATAAGTTCTCCTTAACTTATTTCATGATTTTGGAGTTTTGGATGTTATGTGTGTCCTATGATTCCCTTGTCCCTTAGAGTTGTTCTTGTTAACCTTGGTAGGGTTTGGATGTATGGTTGTTAGACCTATATTGGTTTTAGAACCCGGTAAGGTTATAATGAGTTTGATGATGGTTTGGGTTTGTTTAAAAGGAGTAATATTTGAGGTTTTAGTAAAGGAGCTTACTCCCAAGGGGGAGATCATGTGCTTAGATAGCAAACTTGATTGATAGTTCTGATATCCTCATCCCTTTCTTCTATTCCTATTTTATCTTGAAACCAAGAGTTCCTTTTTGGACTTATTCCATGTCTAGGAGTCATAAATATTCTAGAGATTTCCATGACCTCCTTATGTTATACATATTTTTGAAAGATTCTTATTTTTGTATAAAAATGTGTTTTTCATGATTTACATGTTCCTCATATTGTTCAATTTTATGATGATGGCATGTTTGACTTCATGAGATGAATGATGAACATGCTTTGTTATGCTGTTGATGAAATGACATATTGGCTCCATATTATTGTGTTGAGCTTGCTTTTAATGGGAAAATGTAGTTCCTCCTATGATTATCTGATTGAAGATGTTTGAAAAAGTTGGTATAGGCTCACTCCCAAGGGGGGGATGGTGTGCCTAGCTAACATTGGTGTTATGTTCTTATGTGTTGCCATGACTTCCTTATATAGTGCATGTTCATGAAAACTTGTGTTTTGAAAGAAAATAAGTTTATGTGAATTGTGTTTCCCCATGTTGTAATGCATTGAGTATGAGTGCCTATTGTACTTCATGAGAAGAATATATGAGCATGCTTTGGGTTGGAGTCGAGAAATTCCTCCTTCTATAAAATGCTTTGTTTTGAGAAGTAATGGTATATGAGCTCCATGAGAGTATGTTGAGCATGTGGTGACTTGGAGATGGTTGTTCCTCCTTGAACATAACTAATTATGAAAAATTCATGCATAATGAGTTTGTAGATGTAGTTCCTACCTTCTTGTGTTGCACTGAGTATGTTTGAGATGGAGTTGATGTTTCCTCCTAGTTTTGTGCATTGATTATAATGTTGCAAGTATGATGGGCTGCTAGTCTTGAGTCGTTAATCCCTTAATGTGTTTTAAGTGTCATTCGAGGAAGAATGTTCCCAAGTGAAGGATAATGTAACGAACCTAAAATCTATTAGGTGAAACTAGTGCTTAACTAGTTTCGTTTTGAGTTGTTATGGGGTTTCATGTGGTAGAATGTCTTCCCGATCTTAGGTTGAGGGGTTTAGGGGTTAAACCTCAAGGTACGACCCCCCAAGGACAACCTTAGGGAACCTTTAGGAGGACCCTTAGCCTAACCCCCAAGACCCCAAGGAAAACCTTGAAGTTGCCAAATGAGGGTGACCTATGGATGGGGTCCACAACCCGTAGGTCCATCCACGCCCTGTGGATGGCCTCCGTAGATCAAGGCACTATTTAGCATGCTCCAGTTCCAAACCACGCTAGGAAAGCACGACTCATAGGTCCACTCACGATCCATGAGTGGTGGGCGTGAGTCGAAGTCTGCAATCTGTCAAAGAGGTTCGACCAAGGTAAGTGGGTTTCTAATTAATTACTTATAATTAGTTTTCATTAAGGGTCGTTTTATAAGGACTTATTACACCTATATAAACTATTTTAAATCATTAAAACACTTTTTTAATGAATCATAACCCAAGACCCCAAAATCAAATCCCTAAATCCTTTCCCTCCCAATATCTTCTGTCTAGACTCCATTGAAGAACAAAGGAAGGGATCCAGCTAGAGCTTCAAGAAGAGAGTTTTTTAATATGAATTTGATGGGATTCTAAGTCTAAGGTATGGATGCTTTTCATTCTTAATTAGCTATGACCAAGAAGCCCCTTCAAATTATGTTTTCAAATCCCCCAAATCTAGGTTTTTTCTATCTAGTCATGGGTCTTCTTCCAAAACGAATTCAATTATTTAATTATGGTTTATTATAATTGATTAAGATTATTTATGATTGTATTGATGGAGTATTGTTGGATTTTGATGAAAATCTCTCTTGGACCCATGATTTCCCCTTCTTCCTAAATTGTGAACTAGGGTATGACTTGATTGATGATGAAAGCTTGACAAAGGATTAATTTTACATTGAATTAGGTTTGTTGTTGATGGTACTACTGATTTTAGATGATTCTAACTTAAATTCCAAAGAATCCATGAGTTTTTCCCAATCCTAGCTATGGTTCTTCTTTACACTATGAATGTTGTTAGAAGTTGATTCAATTGATTGAATGTGAGTTGATTATGATGTAATTACATGATCTAAGTATGATTCTACATATATTCGTGATTAACCTAAATTTCTAGGGTTATGCCATGAAAGAGGCAAATTGAGGGTTAGATGTGAACCTCTAAGATTGATGAACTTCTTGGTGAAGTGCCTTAGATTAGATCACCTAGACAGGAATTACTTATGATCAAAGCTTTTAGACATGAACTAACTTGATTAGGTCTTAGATGATGAATCATGGTTGAAATAGTATTGAGTTGTAGTTTACTTGATGCAACATGTCTATAATTGATCAAGAATGAAGCATGTGGTTAGTTTACCTTGAGAGCTAGGTTTACATAATGACCATGTGAGGTATTGCTTGAGAGTAATGCTTGAAGTATGAAGATGACTCATAGGGCTTTAAAGGTAAAAGCTAATGTGAACAAGTTAAGGATGTTTAGGCTTAAAGAAGGAAGCTATTATGTATGTTGAAGTTGTATATGGCATTATTGTGCAAAGACTTCACCCACATGACCTATAATATGATCATATGAGTTTATGCATGAAATGAATGGATTAATTGAGTCATAGTTGTATCTATGTTTTATGCGTTGAATGCTAGATGTGTTGACTTAATGTGACCCTTAAATGCAATATATGTAAATTATGTGTGATTGTGGTATTATGTACATGCTTATGAACAGTTTGAGAAGGAAGTGTCTATGATTATAATGTATCTATAGTGTTGATTGAAAGGTTATTTCTCATATGCATCTTTACATACTATTATGCATGAAATGTACATGACCATAATGATCCACTTGAAAGGTGGAGGTGTTTAGTTACTGTGTATATTGTGGTATTGATGCAAGATCCTTCTTTTCTATACCCCTATACATGAGTATGTACGATATGTTATGACTATGTATGATATGCTATGATTATGATAATTTTTTAGTGTTGAATGAAAGGCTATTCTCATTAAACAATACAAGTATGGTGTGAAAAGTTTTCTCACATATTAATGATTCTAAGGTTGAAAGGACATTCTCACCCTAATGAATTTATGAGCTATTACGATATTATGTCGGTTCGAGTGCCTAGTTGTCACGACCCAGCGGTGCCCCCTAGACGTAACACGGTGTACTTGACCCCAAAGGGGTCACATACAAGCCCTTAGCATATCATAAACATAAAATTCATAGAATAATGCGGAATTAAAAAATTTCTTCACAATCGAAGTCTTTCATAAAAGAGAATGGGAATCTAGACCTTGTCTCATTTAGCCATCTAAATACAATCGAAGTCTCAAAATAGGGACACAACCCTTACAATAGTTCTTAAACAAAATACTAAAAGAAACTACTAAGCAAAGATACTCCTCCTCGAAATCTTGAGGACTCACCAACTAGCAAGGAGAATTATCTATTCCAAGCTTGAACCAATAGAGAATCACCTTCAAGGACCAAACCCTACACTTATAGAAAATATAGAAATATGGGTTAGTACAAAAATAAACTAAGTATGGTAGCCATGCAAAAAGCATGCTAAAAAGGACCTTTTTGATTGAAAACCATGCATATGCCAATTTGAACATCATCTTTTAAAAATAGTTGGAGAACATACTCATAAGACAACTCATAGATAGTGCATCATAGCATAAGCACAACAACATAGTCTTAAACATAATCTCCAATCATAGGCATAATGCAAACATCAATCATCATAAGACATAGTTCCCATACATAGTCAAATATCAAGATCATCTCATCATAATAGACCCATAACATAAATAACCCTAAGTTATACTTATGCCATGAATAGATAAGATTCCATAATCATATCTACACTAAGTACAACTTTTAGGCCATCATGCTAATACTAGTCATACATTAGACTCATCCATAGTAAATACTCATAGACAAGGAAACATTCATATTCATTAGCTCATGTAAGGGAAAGTCAATCATACTAACAATCCAAATGGAGCATGCATTAATTTGTAAATCATCAAAATGTAATGGAACCACACCATGACTACTCTCAAAGTCCACTTGTGCCATGTATGAGTGAAGTCCCATACCCTCACTCACACTGAGTAGATCTTCTTGAGGAGTCATTAGTCATAGTTTATATTTCATGTTCATAGTTTATTTACATAAGAGAAACACACCATGGCTACTCTCAAAGTCCACTTGTGCCATTTATGAGTGAAGTCTCATACCCCCACTCACACTAAGTAGGACCTCTTGAGGAACCATAGTACATAACTCATGTTCGTGTTCAAAATTCATGTTCTTGTTCATTAGAGGGAATATAGCCTTAACCGACATAGACCATCTGAGGTACATGGAATTCAGTGTCGTGTAACCCCACATCGAAAGAAGGTTCCCTACTTGCCTAAGGAAGAACTAACATGTATTAGCTTTTAGATGTATCCACTAGCTAAAGACCTATGTGGGCACATAGTTATGTGATAGGGAGATTGCTTCTAGAAACCCAGCCTATTGTATTGATGGGAGAGTTTCCATCTCATGAGATCATTTGTATTGACGGGAAGACCTCTACCTCATTTTTCATATCCACTCGGTGCTAAGCATTATGTCCCAAAATTACTTGTTTAATTTTTGAATTGAATTTACATACATGAAAGAGTATCTTACCCTTCATTCAATACAACTCATAACATAGCTCATATATTCAATAGATAAGACCTAAGTATCAACCTTAGAATCATCATTAGTATGTGAGAAAAACTTTCATATTAGGATCATGTGTTTTCATGAGAATGGACTTTAAATCAACACAATATGATCATCTTGATCATATACATTTCATTCATAGTAATGTGTAAACGTGCATATGAGAACTAGCCTTTCAGTTAACACCATTGATACATCATAACCATATTTATGCATGGAGTGTGTATGTGTGTGTGATTGTCCTTGCAATGACAAAACAACAACATTATCATCGTAGACACTTCCCTCTCAAAGTGTTCATAACAGTTACGTAATATCACAATCATGCATAATTCACATTTATTGCATTCAAGGATCATAGACCATATAAATCAACACATCTAACATTTATTATAATAGGCATGTATATAATCATAATTCAAGTAGTTCATTCATTACATGTATAAGCTCATATACTCATATTGTAGGTCATGTGGGTAAAGTCCTTCCACAATTATACCATATACAATTCATCATGCATAATAGCTTTCTTCTTAAAGCCTCAACATTCATAGCTAATTCATATTAGCTATTACCCTTAAGGCCCTAGAAGTCATCTTCATGTTACAAGCTTTAATCTCAAGTATTAACTCACATGGTCATTATGTAAACCTAACTATCAAGGTAAACTAACTACATGCTTCATTCTTGAACAATTATAGTCATTTCGCATCATATAAATCAATCTCAATACTACTCAACCATGACCCATCATATAAGCCCTAATCAAGTTCATTTATGTCTACAAGCTTCACTTGTAAGTAGTTCGTGTCTAAGCCATCTAATCTAAGACAATTCATAAAGAAATTCATCAATCTTAAGAGATAACATCTAACCCTCAATTTGCCTATTTCATGGCATAACATTAGACCATGTTAATTTTACCCTAGAATCTTAGGTTATTCAAGAATACATGTATATTCACACAAAAATCATGCAATTACATCATGATCAACCCATACCCACTCAATTGGAAAATTTACCACATACATATCTCTATCACATTCTACTAGTATCAACCAATACCCACGCTTGAGATCCAATTTGGGGAAAAAGGGAAATCCATGGATTCTTGGGTAATTCATCATTAAAGCAGTAGTAATTTATCAATATAATCATGATATCAATATCAATTAAGTCATTGAAATCATTTTTGAAAAGGAATCCATGGCTTAGAGTGAAAACCAGCTTTTGGGAATATGAGAACTTTGAAATCTAATTTCAAAGCTTGGAAGATTGGAGACTTGATCCTTGACCTAGATTGAATGAGAAACAAATCAAGAAAACCTTTCTTGAGATTCTTGAATTAGTTTCTTGAAATCTCTATGGCTAAGAATTATGATTTTCATTAGTGATTCATAATTGTATGGAGGAATTTGAGTTGGAAAGAAGGAATTCTTGGAGAAGAACGTACTTTGAAGAAGAATCTTGAAAAAGATTGAAAGAATCTTGAATGTAGTCTTTTACTTTGATTTTTCCTTAGGGTTTTTTCTTAGAGTTTGAGAGAGAAGAGAATGATGGATTAAAAGATGGAAATAAAATTATTTATGTATTTATAGGAGTAGAGAAATCCGTTTTTAAGGTTTTCCTAGTGGTATAAGGAGAGGAAAATTACCTTATTTAAAACTTTCCCGCGGCTAAAACGGAACTGCACTACACCAGTAACTAAAATGGTTATAACTTTTTACTCAAAACTTGGATTGATGCAAAATTGGCGGCGTTGGAAAGAGAATTCAAATATATTTAATTGGATAGGTTATGGCTCACGTAGTTATTTATATTCATAGAGATATAGTCTTTTTAAGTTGACCAAAGTAAAATCTTATGTCAAAACTTAATCGGTAAGGAAACTTTCAACTCTACTTTGTGCTAGAAGTTTCTAGTGACCTTAATTGATATAAAAAATTATTCCCACACTAAAGAATTTACCTTAACACCTAAGAAAATTAAGAGTCCCTCTGTACGACCTTATACGCTATTCAAGAATGGTTTGGACTTAACTTAGAAATCTTCGGGGTGTTACAATATCCCCCCCTTGGGAACATTCATCCTCGAATGGGATTCTAAGCACTTCTTAAGGTCATGACTCTAGACTAGAAACCTATCATGCATGAAACACATCTAAATGCACACAACCAAAGAGGAATCATCAACTCTAAGCTAAACATGTTTAATGCAACACAAGGGTGTAGGAACTACATCTAACAACCCAAACATGCATGAAATCTTAACATTTACTCATGTTCAAGGAGGAACTACCATCTCCAAGATAAAAGCAAGCTCAACACAATATTATGGAGCCAATATGCCATTTCATCAAAAGCATGCAAATTATGTTCATCAAATCAACTCATGAAGTCAAATATGCCATCATCATACGAAAATGCAAAATATCATGAGGAACATATAAATTATGAAAACTCATTTCATAGTAAACATGAATCTTCAAGAACATGCAAAACATATGAAGATCATGGAAACACATAAATCACACATGACTCAAAATTGAAACAAGTCACAAGTAACTCTTTGTCTCAAGCTAAAATAGGAATAGAAGAAAGAGATGAGGATATCGGGACTTCTCCAAAATCCTGATATCTAAACGTACTATCTCCTCCTTGGGAGTAAGGCCCCTACTATAACCTCAATTACCACATCTTTCAACCAATCCCCAAAGACATAGTCAAAACTCATAATAACCTAGCCGGGTCCTAGAATCACTAGAAGTCTAATAACCATGCATCTCAACCTTACTAACTTCACTCAAGATTTCACATGAGCCTACAAAACTGGGACTAAACTTCCCAAACTCAATGCTCTTCTCAAGGTGAGAATTCCAAGCCAATCTAAATCATGGACATCAAGGACACTCAATGACCTTACTATTTTAGTACATCATCTTTTTCAACTCTAAGGTCGGCCCAAGTTATCACTAATCCTTCCCATCCATCACACAAGGTGATTCTAGACCATGGTGAATTACATTTCTACCCTTTTTTAGAGGAGTCTATTCACTCAACATATATAGGCATTTCTCAAACCCCCTTTTTATCAAACCTTCCAACCTATCCAAAACTCAAAATGGTCAAGTAGGGTTCTACCATCATTCTCATAAAACAACAATGAATCCCATTCATACTAAGGACAACACTCAAGGTTTAGCATATCAAGTCACAACAAACAAGTAACACCAGAATTTAATAAAGCATAACACATACCGGAACCATTAGGAGGAACTTGCTTACCCTCTCTTCCTCTAGCCTTAAGCACCAGGAAATCTCTCATTTTGTGACCAATCTTACCACAACCATAGCAACCCTTCATGCCGGCTAGAAACTTACCATCATGCCTTTTTCCACACCTAGCACAAGTAGGCTTAATCACATAAGATCCACTACTACTCACTCCTAGAGGCTTAGGAGTAGACACCCTCTCTTGGTTAAACTTTAAGGGAACCTTAGAAGAGTTTTGTCCATATAACCTTTGTTGAGAGGAATTATCATCATCGAGCCTATACCTCTTTGTTCCTCTAGACCTCTCTTCAAGTTTTCTCCTTTTCAAACCGTTGAGCATGAATCATAAGGAAATAAATATTCATATCATCCTCAAGAATAACCATACAACATTCTATCAAGTCGGACACACCCGACACAAACTTACTCATCTTCATCTTAAGGTTGGCCACTATGGATGGAGCATATCTTGACAACCTAGCAAACATCCGAGCATATTCCTTAACACTCATCCTTCCTTGGCGAAGGTTAATAAACTCAAGTATCTTAGCCTCTCTCATTTCCAAAGGGCAAAACCTATCAAAAAATCCATTCTTAAATCTTTCCCATTCCATGAGACCCGATTCTACCGGTCTTGCTTCTTTCCATTGGCTAAACCAAAGTTGAAAAATATCCTTCAATTGATAAGTGGCCAAACATCTACCCTCATGTCTCTTTCAATTCCACTAAGGTCGGATCGAGAAAATTCTACACCATTCCAACCCATATCATTACCTTTGGAGGGGTCTATCGACCAATCATATCTAGGTATTATCTAAACACCCTACTCCTAATGACCATACTTAAGATCAATATTAAAAGATAACTAACTCTTTAAAGTTGGTCAACACTTACACTTTTATTCCTCACCTTAACTAGGTGGTACATGCAACCCTCAAAGTCAACTTTAAGACAAAACATAATCCAAACTTATGGCATAGGTTTTCCCCCTTCCACTCTCGGATAGGCTCATTCGGGGACTAACAATTTGACTATACGGGTCTAACATCACATAGGAGCATAACAATAACACTATCAATCTATCCTAAGGATGGCATCTAAATCTAGCATATCAAGTCTTATCTAGTCACATAGCCATAATTGACATTTAAACCAACATATTCTCCCTTGCTCCTTGTAACAAGAGCCCTTCGAGTAGTCACAGCTTGAAGACCACCGGTTAGAGACAAAGACCTTATAGAGTTAGACTCTATGGCACGAATAGAGAATGAAGAAGATAGATTTCCTAATCATCTTGTAGCCTCTCATTCATAAATTTGGCGCGCTTCACACTCATGAACAAGAATCTACTAGACGTGGCTTATGAGACATCCACCTAAAATTATCCCAAAATCTTACGCTCTGATACCAAGTTTGTCACGACCCATGGGTACCCCATAGACGTAACACAGCGTACTTGACCTCGAAGGGGTCTCATACAAGCCCTTAGCATATCATAAACATAAAATTCATAGAATAATGCAGAATTAAAAATTTTCTTTACAATCAAAGTCTTTCATAAAAGAGAATGGGAATCTAGACCTTGTCTCATTTAGCCATCTAAATACAATCGAAGTCTCAAAATAGGGACACAACCCTTACAATAGTTCTTAAATGAAATACTAAAAGAAACTACTAAGTAAAGATACTCGTCCTCGAAATCTTGAGGACTCACCAACTAGCAAGGATAATTATATATTCCAAGCTTGAACCAATAGAGAATCACCTTCAATGACGAAACCCTACACTTATAGAAAATGTAGAAATATGGGTAAGTACAAAAATTCACTAAATATGGTAGCCATGCAAAAATCATGCTAAAAAGGACCTTTTTGATTGAAAACCATGCATATGCCAATTTGAACATCATCTTTGAAAAATAGTTGGAGAACATATTCATAAGACAAATCATAGATAGTGCATCATAGCATAAGCACAACAACATAGTCTTAAACATAATCTCCAATCATAGGCATAATGCAAACACCAATCATCATAAGACATAGTTCCCATACATAGTCAAATATCAAGATTATCTCATCATAATAGAACCATCACATAAATAACCCTAAGTTATACTTGTGCCATGAATAGATAAGGTCCCATAATTCTATCTACACTAAGTACAACTTTTAGGCCATCACACTCATACTTGTCATACATTAGACTCATCCATAGTAAATACTCATAGACAAGGAAACATTCATATTCATTAGCTCATGTCAAGGAAAGTCAATCATAACAACAATCCAAATGGAGCATGCATTAATTCATAAACCATCAAAATATAATGGAACCACACCATGGCTACTCTAAAAGTCTACTTGTGCCATGTATGAGTGAAGTCCCATACCCTCACTCACACTGAATAGATCTTCTTGAGGAGTCATTATTCATAGTTCATTTACATAAGAGAAACACACCATGGCTACTCTCAAAGTCCACTTGTGCCATGTATGAGTGAATTCCATACCCATACTCACACTAAGTAGGACCTCTTGAGGAACCATAGTACATAACTCATGTTCGTGTTCATAATTCATGTTCTTGTTCATTAGAGGGAATATAGCCTTAATCGACATAAACCATGTGAGCTACATGGAATCCGATGTCGTGTAACCCCACACCAAAAGAAGGTGTCCTACTTGCCTAAGGTAGAACTAACATGTATTAGCATTTAGGTTGATCCACTAGCTAAAGACCTATGTGGGCATATAGTTATGGGATAGGGAGATTGCTTCTAGAAACCCAGCCTATTGTATTGACGGGAGAGTTTCCATCTCATGAGATCACTTGTACAAGACCCGACCTATTGTATTGACGGGAAGGCCTCTACCTCATTTTCCATATCTACTCGGTGCTAAGCATTGTTTCCCAAAATTACTTGTTTAATCTTTGAATTGAATTTACATGCATGAAAGAGTATCTTACCCTTCATTCAATACAACTCATAAGATAGCTCATAGATTCAATAGGAGAGAACTAACTTTCAACCTTAGAATCATCATTAGTATGTGAGAAGAACTTTAACATTAGTATCATGTGTTTTCATGAGAATGGACTTTCAATTAACACAATATGATCATCATGGTCATGTACATTTCATGCATATAAATGTGTAAAGGTGCATATGAGAACTAGCCTTTCAATTAACACGATTGATACATCATAATCATATTTATGCATGGAGTGTGTGTGTGATTGTCCTTGAAATGACACAACAACAACATTATCATCATAGACACTTCCCTTTTAAAGTGTTCATAAGTATGTATGTAATATCACAATCATGCATAATTCACATATATTGCATTTAAGGATCATAGATCATATAAATCAACATATCTAACATTCATTATAATAGACATGTAAATAATCATAATTCAAGTAGTTCATTCATTACATGTATAAGCTCATATACTCACATTGTAGGTCATGTGGGTAAAGCCCTTCCACAATTATACCATTTACAATTCATCATGCATAATAGCTTCCTTCTTAAAGACTCAATATTCATAGCTCATTCAAATTAGCTATTACCCTTAAGGCCCTAGAAGTCATCTTCATGTTACAAGCTTTACTCTCAAGCAATACCTCACATGGTCATTATGTAAACCTAATTCTCAAGGTAAACTAACCACATGCTTCATTTTTGATCAATTATAGTCATTTAACGTAATATAAAGTCAATCTCAATACTACTCAACCATGACCCATCATATAAGCCCTAATCAAGTTCATTCATGTCTACAAGCTTCACTTGTAAGTAGTTCGTGTCTAGGCCATCTAATCTAAGAAAATTCATAAAGAAGTTCATCACTCTTAAGAGATAACATCTAACCCCTCAATTTGCCTCTTTCATGGCATAACATTAGACCATATCAATTTTACCCTAGAATCTTAGGTTAACAAAGAATACTTGTATATTCACACTAAAATTAATCAATTACATCATGATGAACCCATATCCACTCAATTTGAACAATTACCACATACATAACTCTACACATTCTACTAGTATCAACCAATACCCATGCTTGAGATCCAATTTGGGGGGAAAGGGAAATCCATGAATTTTTGGGTAATTTATCATTAAAACAGTAGTAATTCATCAATATAATCATGACATAAATCAATTAAGTTGTTGAAATCATTTTTGAAAAGGAATCCATGGCTTAGAGTGAAAACCCATTTTTGGGAATATGAGAACTTTGAAATATAATTTTGGAAGGGCTCTATGGATAAGGCTACCCATAGATGAAAAGCTCCCATACATTGGATATAAATCTTTGCAAATCTTGGATGATTGGATACTTGATCCTTGACCTAGATTGAATGAGAAACAAATCAAGAAAACCTTTCTTGAGATTCTTGAATTAGTTTCTTGAAATCTCTATGGCCAAGAATTATGATTTTCGTTAGTGATTCATAATTGTATGGAGGAATTTGTGTTGGAAAGAAAGAATTCTTGGAGACGAACTTACCTTGAAGAAGAATCTTGAAAAAGATTAAAGAATCTTGAATAAAATGGAAGAACCTTGAAAAAGATGGAAGAATCTTGAAAAAGATTGAAAGAATCTTGAATGGAGTCTTCTACTTTGACTTTTCCTTAGGGTTTTGTCTTAGAGTTTGAGAGAGAAGAGAATGATGGATTAAAATATGGAAATAAAATTATTTATGGCTTTATAGGAGTTGAGAAATCCGTTTTTATGATTTTCCTAGTGGTATAAGGAGAAGAAAATTACCTTATTTAAAACTTTCCCGCGGCTAAAACGGAACTGCACTACACCAGTAACTAAAATGGTCATAACTTTTTACTGAAAACTTGGATTGACGTGAAATTTACGGCATTGGAAAGAGGATTTAAATAAATTTAATTGGATAGGTTATGGCTCACGTAGTTTTTTATATTTTCAGAGATATAGTCTTTTTAATTTGAACTAAGTAAAATTTTATGTTAAAACTTAATCGGTAAGGAAACTTTCAACTCTACTTTGTGCTAGAAGTTTCTAGTGACCTTAATTGTTATCAAAAATCATTTCCACACTAAATAATTTACCTTAACACCTAAGAAAATTAAGAGTCCCTCAGTACGACCTTATACGCAATTCAAGAATGAAATATTCGGGGTGTTACACTAATGCATTCTTTCAGGAACCTAAACTCAAGTAAAGACTTAAAGTGAAATTTTAAGGGAATTATGCTTAGCACCGAGTGGATATGGAAATGTGGTAGAGGCCTTCCCGTCAATGCAATAGGCCGGGTCTTCTACACATGATCTCATGAGATGGAAGCTCTCCCGTCAATGCAATAGGCCGAGTTTCTAGAATAAATCTCCCTATCCCTTAACTATGTGCCCACATAGGTCTTTAGCTAGTGGATCCACCTAAAATATATACATGTAGTTCTACCTTAGGCAAGTAGGAGTCCACCTTCTTTTGGTGTGGGGTTACACGACACCAGATTCCATATCGCTCACATGGTCTATGTCGGTTAAGGCTATTATCCCTATATGATAAGAATATGAATTATGATAAGAAAATGGACTTTAATTATGACTTCTTAAGAGGTACTACATAGTATGAGTGGAGGTATGGTACTTCACCCATACATTGCACAAGTGGACTTTAAGAGAGGTTATGGTTAGGTTCTCTTATGTTATGAAGAGTTATGAATTATGTATGTACAATATGTATGAATGATAAGGTTGACTTTACTTGTTACAAGTTATGATCATGTATGTCTCCTTACTTATGTATGTTGGTTATGGATGAACCAAAGTTAAGATATGTATGTTGTTGGTGATCTAAATGTGATACTTAGCATTTGGTAGGGTTATAGGATTTTACCTTTGCATTGCGTATGACTTTGGGTTGCTTATATGTTGGTATGAACTTATGTTATGCATGATCATGGTGGCCTAAAAGTGAAACTTAGTGTAGATAGGATTATGGGATCATATCTATGCATTGCACAAGTGTAGCTTAGGGTTGCTCATGTGATAGTTCTATTATGTTTATATGATCTTGGTATGTACTTATGCATGTGAACTATGTCTTGTGAAGATTGGAGTATGCATTATGTTGTGTTGGAGACTATGCTTGTAATTATGGTATTATATTTTATGTTATGATGAAATGTGTATGGTTTGTCTTATGAGCTACATTCTCCAACTATTTCAAAGATGATATTCAAAAGTGGCATGAAGCATGGTTTCAAACAAAATGTCCCTTTTATGCATGTTTTAAGTATTTTCTTGCATGGCTTCCATACTTGGTACATTTTGTG
The DNA here is from genome assembly GCA_029582685.1 of Solanum piurae. Lineage (NCBI taxonomy): Eukaryota > Viridiplantae > Streptophyta > Magnoliopsida > Solanales > Solanaceae > Solanum > Solanum piurae. The sequence goes on along the minus strand of JAJOOO010019039.1, from coordinate 22,311 downwards.
CTAACCCATATTTCTACATTTTCTATAAGTGTAGGCTTTGGAGATATTGGATGCTATCCTCGTGGCTAGGACTCTAGTAGATCAAGAAGAAGAAGATTGGTGAGTCCTCATAGTACTCGAGGGCTCGACCACATGTCCTTTATGACTTTCTACTATGCTTTAGATATATGTAAGGGTCGTGTCCCTAAGATTGTATTAAAGAGTTTTATTCTAATGTTATAGATGGTTTGAGACATAGTGCCATAGTCTTTCTCTCATTTTATAAAGGATCTCGATTGTAAGAAAAGTTTTAAATTTTCTGTATTTTTTCCTATGTTCTTATGTATGATATGCTAAGGGCTTGTATGAGACCCCTTCGGGGTCAAGTACGCCGTGTCACGTCTAGGGGGTAGTCTCGGGTCGTGACATCACAACTCTTAAGCTTCGAATCCCCAACCTCACTAGTGGTGAGCTGTTGTTCCACTTGATGGACAAGTTGCACAACAAGCTAAGTAGGAATTGCAACACCTATAATTCACTGATGTAGACCAAGTCATAATGGAAGTCGAGTTTTTGATGGATTTCAAAAATGAGAAGTATGACAGAGGTAATAAGTCATAGGATGGCATTGATAAGGGTGGAAGAAAGTGTGGTAAAATCAAGGAAGTACATCAACAACACCACAATACTCGAGATATCCACATGTTTGATTATAAAAAGTCAATTGGTCGTTTGAGCTACACGAAAAAAAAAGTACAATCCTAGACAAAAGGATGCTATATTTGTGGAGGGCCAATAGATTCAAGGATTCTCCCAACTTGAAGAGTCTTAGCGCTATGGTGCTTGAAAGCGCAAGGACAGAGATCGGTCACAGCTCAATTAGGAGTGATTAGACTATGTGAAGCCATCACAAAGTCAGTTAGCCAAGTTCACGAGAATAGAAATTAGTATGTGGACCTTAGAATCAACAATAAGACTTTTCGTACATTAGTTGACACCGGAGAAACTCAAAATTTTATTTTTGAGGCTGAAATAAAGAGATGCATGCTCCAACTAACTCTCACATCAAGACTGTAAATGTCATTCCTCAAATTGATCATGGTGTTGCAGTCAAATTGGATAATTGGAAAGGAATGACAAACTTCACAATTACAAAAATGGATGTCTTTGATATCATTATAGGGAAACATTTCTTCAAACAATGTCATACATTGATCAACCCCTACCTTCACTGTCTTTGGTTCATGGAAATTGAAGGGATTGCATGGTGCCTATAGTAACTATACCATAAAAATAGAATCAAGCGCAACTTTTGGCTATACAACTTATGACGGGGCTCAAGAAGGAGGGACCAATGTTCTTGAAAACATTTACAACTTTTATGGGAGTTAGAGACAAAAAATCATTGTTGTGTTCCACATCCATTGGAAGGGAAACTCATCAAAATAAGCTACACGAGAATGATATGAGAACTTGTGGCTATTCAAAGATAAGACACACAAGTTTACGCAGCAGTAATGCATCATGGGTGTTGCAACATCAGGTGGGGTAGAGTTTGATGACTCGCCATGTAAAACCTTGGAAGTGCATAGCTTAGCGTAAGTTGAAAAGTGGAAGAAAAATAGTTGAAGTCTGTTGGTTTTGGAATGTATGAGACCTATATATGGGTCCTAGAAGGGTCGATGGCTTGTGAAAGTTGATCGTGGTTGACACATAGAAATTTAGAATCTCAAGATGTCAATGTATGAACCAATAATACGACTCTTGAAAGGAACCACAAGTTATGGTTGGTCTCGTGAGATTGACCTTTAAAAGTTTATTATTTCAGTGCACTGACTTCTACGACTGGTATCTATGGGTCGTGAAAAGGATTACAATTCGTAGTTTGTGGTCCATGGTTCATTTTATAAGAGGTTGTACTTTCAGTAGTTGGGTTCCACCAGTGGACAATACAATCCATGGAAGGGAGTACGAATCGTAGAGTGGGTTCGTGATACCTTTTTGACAGTTTTAAGTAAGGGGTATTTGAGTCTTTTCCTACTATTTTAACTCCTATACTACATCATTTTGAGCCTATTTTGAATACTTTAAGGGGTTCCTAAACACCCTAACCTCCCCCTCTCACTCTAATTCTCTCAAACTCCAAATTCTCTCTCAAGTCTTGTTCCCCAAGAAAGCTAGGGTTCCAAGGATTTCAAGTCTCTATTGAAGATTTCACCTAAGGTTTTCATCAAGGTATGTGGGAACTTCATCAATGGATCCTTCTTCACCAATGGATTCCCAAAGAAACCTTAATTTCTCAAGTTATGAATCATGCCCAAATTCTAGGTTTTCATAATTTTCTCATATGTTGAATTGAATTTAAGTTTTCTCTTCATGAATGATCTTATTATGTATAATTTATAATATTTCAATGTGTTCAGTGGTATTTTCATGAATCCATGTTAGGCAATATTTTAAGATTATAAATCAAACTATGTTGATATAAATGAATGATGATATGGAGGATTTTATGAATCAAGGATTCTTTCGAATAAAGTATCATAAGTTTATATAAAATATGATGCTTCTGATTGAAGTACATCTCATTATGAAACACTATCATGATTTAGATACTTCTGATTAAAGTGTCTCTTATGACTATGTATGAAATCACGATTTAATTGAGATATTCTTGTGACTAAGAGATTATGTATGAATGATTCGGTATTACTAAATTCTTACCATTTCAAAGATCGTGAATATGAATATGCATGTTTTCCATTGGAAGATAACTTAGCACCGAGTTGGACTAGTGGTGATTACCTAGGTCCTAGAACTATGTGCCCCCTAGGATTTTGTCTTAATTAACTCTAGATAGTGGGTCCACCTAAGTTCATGATTATGATCGTTACCTTGGCAAGTAGAAAACTCTCTTTTTAGTGTAGGAGCAGTACAATGAACTCCATGTTATAGATCACATAGTTCTTATTAGTTAACGATATCTCCCACAAACACATATGTTATGACTATATTTTTCAAACTAATGCATGACCTTGTACTATATTTTCAAAATAAGATTATCTCGCTTCATGTTATGTTTACTTAATCAATGCATTATCATGTTTCCAACCTAATCATGTTATCATGCCCTGTTTATGTACTTCCCATACACAGTATGTTCAATTACTAACCAAATACATTCTTGTGTCTAATTGTTTTATAATATAGATGTTGACTCTCTATATCAGGCTCATGGTTAGTACGAAATCTGATCAATCATGATCAATATTACAGTCACGATCCAAAGTATATCCTAGGTGTAACATGACGTATAGAACCCCGAAAGGCCCTACACAAACCACTTAGCATACATCATACAAGATAATTGAAATAAATATTTCAAAGAAACAGTCTTAAACCATAAAAGAGATTGACAAAGAGAAAGTCCAACATAGTAAAAAAACAAGTCATCTATTACATCAAAAGGAAGTGGTTGGAAGTAACCCATACACAACATACAATGTCTGAAAACTTAAATAAAGAAAAGCTATAAAAGTAACTCAGTCCTCAGAACATGAGGACTCACCAATCTTCGAATGCCAAGAGACCAATTAGCTACGAGTATCAGAGGTAAGAGCATCAAACCCTACATTGATGATACAATGTACACACAAGTATGTATTAGTACATGGAATGTACTAAGTATGATAACAATGCATAAGAGTTATAAAATCATGCTAGAAAAACTTTACCTGACATGCCATGACTAAGCAAAATCATAAGATAAAAGGTTAGAAAACATAAGTCATAATCATGGTCAATGCAAGTTTAACATCTTTAAAACACTTATGAGATACTTTAAATGTAACCTTAGTTCATTATTGTGGGATTTTTACCATTTAACCGACATAGACCATGTGAGCTATAACATAGAATCTGGTGTCTATCCCAAACTAAAAAGACATGTTGAACTTTCTAAGGTAAGGACCATAACTTCTATCTTACGTGGATTTACTAGATAAGACATCCTACGGGGGCACGTAGTTAGGTAAGAGGAGATTGGTACTAGAGACTCCAGTTCTACTAATGGGAGAGCCTCCATCACAACATCCTCTCGGTGCTTAATAAAATTTCATGGAATAGTCATTAATCATATCCATTTCATCATCCATGGAAAGGAACAATCAAGCAAGCAATCCCAGCTAAATTCATTTAGGATATCTCTGTAATCTTGATTCAACTTAGGTGAGAAAACCTTTAAACCTTGTGAATCCTTATGTGAGAAAACCTTTCACAATCATGATCATAGTAGTATGTGAGAAAACCTTTCACAACAATATTGGTATTTTTCTCTCAAAGCATCCTCAAATCACATCAATTTCATTAAAACATGCATATCTTCATAAATTCATATTTCATAATTCATAAGCTTCAGCATGTGTTCATAGTCTAATATCATGGATCATGCATGGGTTCATATGAATTCAACTCAATATCATGTAATTACTTCAATTCATGCATTAAAAGATCGAAAACAATCAATTGAATCATAATTGAGAAGAACCAATAAAGATTGAATAAAACCTTAACTTTGAATTGAGAATCTAACTTTGTAAAATTGGAAGATCTTGGGAACCTTCTGAAAGAAACGGACTCCATAGGTGAATACTAACATACCTTAGTGATCAAGGCCTAATATCTATGGTTAATTGAAGATCTTGAAGTGAAACCCTAGCTTCTTCTTCCTTAGCTTTAGAGAGGATTTTAGGGATAAACTTGGAGGGAAATTTAGGATATAGGAGAATGATTTAGAATGGGTATAGGACTTAAGTCACTCATATATGGCATATAATAGGGGTTAAATGACATAGCTTAGGCATCAAACACATAGGGAAAGACTAAAATAGCCCTGACTTAAAAAACCTGATAGATGACTTATATAAAAGCCTTCACTGACCGTTTAGTGCTTGATGGTCCGTGAAGGGAGTTGTATAGGTGGCGCACTTTAGGTTTGCCTTAAACAACCAACCCACTGCCATTACATGACTAGTGAACCCCGAAATGGACCGTTTAGCCAACAATAGAGGGTTCATGGTATGTTTTAGGCCTATAGACCTTCTCGTTCAATCCGTCGTACCTTTCCCAAATTCCAAGGTGTTACATTATCTCCCGCTTGGGAACATTCAACAACGAATAGAACTCAATCTAGTATGAAAAGAGTAGGAGAGAAATTTAACAACCCAATATGAATGCAAATTCATCAAAATGCACATAACCAAGGAGGAAAATTGACTCCAAGCTAAAACATATTCAAAACATCATTTCATAAAACATACATACATGTATATGGAGATATGAGAATAACTAAGACACATGAATCCGAAAGTAAGAACAATAAGGAGCTAAATACCTCAAGCTAGAGTAGGGATGGAGGGAAAGAGATGAGGATATCAGTACATCTTATAGGCCTTGGCCTCAAGTTGAACCCTCAACCATTTGATTCCTCCAACGCATTTTTACAGATGCAACCTCTTTGTTTCTCAACTTTCTAACTTATCGGTCCAAAATTTCGATCGGAGCTTCTTCATACAAAAGGCTTTCCTTTATACCAAGATTTTCTAATGGTACTATAGATTTCAGATCTCCAAAACACTTCTTCAATAAGGACACATGGAAAACCGAATGTAAGGATGTTAAATCATTAGGCAAGTCAAGTTCATAAGAAACTTTACCGATACGCCTCAAAATTTGATATCGGCTTACATATCGAGGACTTATCTTCCAATTCATTCCAAACCTCATTACACCCTTCATAGGTGAAAGTTTCAATTAAATCCAATCATCAACATCGGACTCATGATCTCTTCTTCTAACATCGGCATAGGACTTTTGTCAACTTCGAGTTATTTTCAACCTTTCTCTAATAAGTTGAACCTTTTTCATAGCCTCATGAACAACTCAAAACCTATCAAACCAACCTCACCAACTTCAAACCAACCTATAAGAGATCTACACCTCCTACCATAAAGAGCCTGAAATGGAGCCATAGCAATAATCAAATGATAGCTATTGTTATATGCAAACTCATTCAAAGACAAATGATCATCCCAATTACCATTGAAGTTAAACAGACAAGCTCTCAACATATCTTCCAAAATTTGGATAGTACTTTCCGCTTGCCCATCGGTTTGAGGATGAAAGGTTGTACTAAGCTTGAAACGAGTACTAAGCCCTTTTTGGAAAGGCTTCCGAAATTGAGAAGTAAATTTGATACAATGATCAGAGAAAATGGATGGGAGGACTCCATGCAACCTAACCACTTTCTTTAGATACAACTTAGCATAATCTTCCTCTGAATAAGAAACCTTGAAGGGAATAAAATGGTCCGACTTCGTTATATGATCTACAATAACCCAAATCGAGTCATGTTGTCGCCAGGTGCGGGATAAACCAACAATAAAGTCTATATGAAAATATTCCCATTTCCAAGTAGGAATACTAATATTATGGGACAAACCTCCCAACTTTTGATCTCAAATTTCTCTTGTTGACAATAAGGCAACTTAGCCAGAAATTCTGCAATATTCTTGTTCATCTCATTCCACCAATATACCTCCTGCAAGTCATGGTACATCTTGGGTTCTCCCGGGTGAATGGAATATCGAGAACTATTGGCTTCCGTTAAAATTTTCTCCCTCAAGTCATCAACATTGGGAACACACACAAACGACCTTGATATCGAAGCACACCATCTCCCCTTTGGAGAAACCCTCAACATACTTTTTAAGTACCGCTTCCTTCAACTCAACAAAAATTGGATCAAGACTTTTCTCTACTTTCACATCTTACACAAAAGATGATTTTGAACCATTATGAATAACAACACCACCCTCACTTTAATCGACAAACATAACACCTAGCCAAGCTAGTCTATGAAGACCACGAATTAATTCTTTCTTACCATCTTCAAAATATGCTACATTATTAATAGATAACTGACTTGAGGCATTGGCCACAACATTGGCCTTGCCCAGGTGATAAAGGACACTCATATGATAATCCTTCAATAGTTCTAGCCATCTACATTGGTGAAGATTTAGATCCTTTTACTTGAACACATATTGCAAGCTTTTGTGGTCGGTAAAGACAACAACATGGACACGAAACAAATAATGCCTCAAAATCTTTAAGGCAAACACAACCACCACTAGTTCCAAATCATGAGTAGGATAGTTCTTTTCATGAATCTTAAGTTGTCTTGAAGCATAATCAATAACTTTCTCATTTTGCATAAGAACACATCCTAGTCCAATCCTTGAAGCATCACAATACACAACGAACCCATCAAAGACATCCGGTAAAGTCAACACCAAAGCGGAGGTAAGCCTATCTTTCAACTCTTTAAAACTCTTTTCACACACTTCCGACCATAAGAACTTTACTTTATTTTGGGTCAATACAAATATCATCACTTTGAAGAGGATATTTATTCTTAATGGTAACATTATTCAATTGTTGGTAGTCACTACATATACGAAGTGAACCATTTTTCTTTCTAACAAACAAAAATACAGCACCCCATGGAGAGATACTCGGTTGGATGAAACAAATTTTTCAATTTCTCTTTTAATTTCTTAAGTTCTGTAGGAGCCATATTGTAAGAAGGAATAGAGATAGGTTGTGTATTTAGAGAAGATCAATACCAAAATCTATTTCCCTTTCAGGAGGAACACCGAGTAGATCATCGGGAAACACTTTCGGAAACTTATTTACAATGGTGTCTAACTCAATAATAGGGGTTTTGGAATTTGTATCCCTAACCCGAACATGATGGTATATGCAACCCTTAGAAATCGTCTTTCTATATTTAAGACAAGAGACAAACTAACCCTTAGGCATAGAATTTCCCTCTTTCCACTCTAGGATGGACTCATTTAGAAACTAAAACTTAACCACTCGAGTTCTACAATCAACGTAAGCATAACAAGAATTGAGCAAATCTATACCAAGAATAACATCAAAATTCAACATATTAAGATCTATAAGATCAACATGAGTGACTCTATGGTATAACGATACCGGAAAATTTGTAGAGATTCTTAGCCACATAGATTCACCAATAGGAGTAGAGACAGAAAAAGGGTCTAAAAATACATTCGCAGCAACATCAAATCTCACAGCCACAAATGGCATCAGAAAAGACAAAGTACCATCGGGATCAAGTAAAGCATAAACATCAAGATGAAATACTTTCACCATATTGGTACCAACATCGGGATAACCCTCTTGATCATGACGAGTTTAGAGTGCATAAAATCCGTTTTGCGTTGGAGCACTCGATACCAAATTCACCACAATTAAAGAGGGGACGAAAAATGAATAAAAACAACATTGTAGGACCCAAGAAAGGAATTCCAAAATTGACTCGCCAGTAGGTCCCACTCAGCTAAAGGAGCTTTCCACTCATAAACGGTCACAATCTGTGCTTTAAATCACCCAAAAACAACCTATGCACCCAAGCGATCAATAAGTCACCCTAGAAGCTTAAACAGAGGAGAGGAAAGGAGACTTACAAGTTTTAAATGTGTAATCCACAAGGCAACACCGCAACCCCCAACTAAACCCAGCATCAAACACAAAGTTCCCATAATAAATGTCCTTGTGAAGTCTCACAATCAACTACCACATAGAGAAAAAAGAGGCTGAAAACGGATATAAATAGAAGTGATGACTTCTAAAGTGGTCACTTCGCTTCTTAAAAACCCTCTCTAAATAAGTTCCTTTACCGCTAAAGCAGCTAGGCTCTTGCTGGAAGCTTTGCTAAAGTAGCTCCCAAGCTGCTAAAGTGACCATCACTTAAGCAATGGCATGTCCGCCAAAGCTGCTCCCTGAACAATTAAGAAGCCACCGCTTAAGGAGTGGCAGAGCCACTTAGGCGGCTACACCAGCATCAGGCACCAAAAAACTAAGCTCAGTCCCAATGGACTCTGCTCGCTTGCTCGGGATTGGTTCGAAAAACCACACATTCAAACAAGACTCTATTCGACGTGGCTTATGAGACTTCCTAGGACATTTCTAAATCTTGTGCTCTGATTACCAGGTTTGTCACGACCTAAGGTAGTCATTAGGCATAACATGACGTATAGGACCCCGAGAGGCCATGCACAAGCCACTTAGCATACATAATACAAGATAATAGAAATTTAAGAGATTTCAAAAGAAAAATCCAAAAGATAAGAGTTTATAAAATGTAGCGGGAGTCTAACATAGTCTCAAAGCCATCTAGTACATCAAGAGTGATTGAGACATAACCAGTACATCACATATAATACTGAAAATATAAAGAAAATATGAAATAAAGGCTCAGTCCTCGGAACATGAGGATTCGCCAATCTTCAATATCTACTAAATGATCCCTAGCCATGTGAATCTGGAGCGTCGGATCCTACATTTGGGAGAATGTAGGCAAGAGTATGTGTTAGTACAAATATGTAGAAAGTATGATAGCAATGCATAAAGTATGAAAATCATGCTAAAAGAACATTTTTGTGATATGCAATGACCAATATAAAATATGAGATAAAAGAGTTAGGAAACATAAGTCATAAAAACATGGTCAATGCAAGATAACATCTTTAATTCATTCTTGAGATACTTCTAGAAGTAACCTAAGTTTATTATTGTGGGAGATTTACCTTTACTCAACATTTAAGACTATGTGACCTATTAACAGGAAATTCGGTGTCTAACCAACACCGAAAAGAGGTGTTCTCACTTGCCAAGGTAAGAACCATGAACTTCTAGCTTACGTGGATCCACTGGCAAATGTCTATCTAGACAACCTATGGTGGCACATTGTTTATGGGACATGGGTAATCACCACTTGTCCACTCGGTGCTAAGAATAAATCCCATGAAATATTTATTAGTCTTAACTTTACTTAACATTCATGAGACATGGGCAATCATTCCTTGTCTTATCATTAAAGGTCATGGGTAATCACTACTTGCCTCATTATCCATGGAAGGGCACATCAAGTAACCAATCTAAACTAAGTTTCATTAGAATAACTCCTTAAGTCTTTATTCAATTTAGGTGAGAAGACCTTTCAACCTCATGAATACTTTATGTAATAAATCCTTTCACAATAACAACAACATTAATGCTTCAAACTCAAAGCAAGTCTTGAATCATTTTCATCAATTTCATCAGGACATGCATATCTTCATAAACTCTTCTTTCATAGTTAAAAACCCACATTATATCATCATAGCTTAGAAAACATGGAATCATGGGGATTCAACTTACAAACATGGAATTATCTCAATTCATGCATAATAGTTCATAAAACAATCAATTGAATCAATATTGAAAGGAACCCATGATATGGAAGAAAAACCTACTTCAATTGGAGATTTCTTACTTGTAAAAAAATAGGAGAATTCAGGAACCCTATGGAGGAAAGGAATCCATAGGTGAATAATATCATACATTGATGCCAAAAAACATGAAATCAATGGTGGAATTGAAAACTTGACTTGAAACCCTAGTCTTTTTCTTCAAGTTTCTAGAGAGAGAAATATTGGAGAGGATGAACTTGTAGTTCTTTTAGGAATTTGAAAGAATGAATTGAATTAGGAGAATTTGAGGGTGAAAACATTTATATAGGGTTTGTAATAGAGGGTGAAACGACATAGTATTGAGTTAGAATAATTTGAAAAATACCTAAAAGCCCTTCTTAAAAATAATTGCTGACCTCACCAACAGCAAGACCTACTCTCTGTTGGTCAGACCACGGATCGTCCTAGTTGGTCGTGGGTGAGATTATATCGAGGCAACTAATTTTGGACTCCCAGCGGTGGATCCATGTACGGTCTGTAGGTCCACCTATGGACTGTACATCTCGGTCATGGGTCTCAACTTTTGACTCTAAAATTTATGTAAGTCTGGGACTCACCTAGAAGACCTACCTATGACTCATACATAGTCTAACGGACCACCTTGGTGAACCGTAGGAAAATATTGAAATTTGACATTTTTTGAAAAACTTGGACTGGCCAACCACGGCCCAGCACCCAAGGCTCCATTTTAGCCAAAATCCACAAGGTTGCTTGAAATGAGTACGGAAGCCTTGGGACCCAAACCAAAGAACCTTCTAGACCAAACTTGACGTTTCGGAGCTAACATAATCATCAAAATTGTATTATGAGATCATCTTCATGATGTTTTGATAGTTCAAATTGTAGAAGCTCCAAAAGATAGAAACTCGAATAAAAACCTAACGAATAATCAGGTGACATAATTGCCAGTCCCAATATATCACAAGTGACTTGGGCATCACTATAACAATGCTCTAAATGCATGTCGATAATAATGGAAAATAGAGAAAATGACGTAGATGGTCATTACAACATGCACAATTTATGTAAACAACCACACTTTATTTAACATCCTCATGTTATTTCTAGCTTTAATTTTTTTTGGTTAACAAGATACTGATATTCATTTACTTAATATTCATAAGTATAATGGAGTGCAAATGTTGATAGCCTGCTAATGCTAGTATTGCTAGGGGAAGAGGTTATACTAGTAAAGTTATCGGTACAATTATCCAAAATGGTAGGAGATTTGGTTAGCTTAACAAAACAAGTACTTATTTTGTCTGCATCTAGCTTTTCCAAGATAAACACCGATTGAACTTCCCAACAAAAAAAGAGTTGCTTCATATTAGTTCCCTCTCTTGCTAAAGCATCTGCCACTTAATTTACTTCCCTATAGATATGATGGGGGGGTCCCATCTTCCGTAGTAGCTCCCTACAATCAGAAGTAAGTAGTGTGATCATCCAAAAGAAAATTTATGATTATGTTTTACATCCAGCTCCAATCCGTGCAATAGAGACATTAGTTCTGCCTTAATGGGGTTAGTGGAATGAAGGATTCTCATGTATCCAGATACCCATTCGCCCTTTTCATCTCTAATTACACCATCAGTTCCTCCCTTTCCCGGGTTACCTGTTGATGATCCATCTGTATTTAACCTAAATCCTGTAATTGGTGCTCTTTTTTTTAAAATATTTGTGAGTGTCAGATCATACTCCGTAGAGTGTACGATTGCTTTTGTTATACATATTCTTGTTTGAGTGTTGTTGTGATGATTCTCATTTATATATTCCCATGAAGAACGACTAGGTTTCCACCCATTTTAAGGAAGTTTTTTTAGGAGAATATTTAAACCTCTAAGTCTAGCTAACCAGTTATGGCATTTTCCATTGATGACTTAACTTATTTCATACATGGCCCCCAAATCTAAGTCTAGCTAACCAGTTATGTGAGCAATTGTTTTGATCATATTGCATTATTTTGGGTTTAACTTGCTTATTGTGGTTTATGGTAAGCACCATCACGATCCAATTTCAGATCGTGACAAATATGAGTAAGACCAGATTTACAAGATTTACTTATCAAATAAGTGTTCAAAACTTCATTTTAAAGGTTATATTAGTAAAATACATCTCTAATTAAATTTATTAAGAAAAATAGCAGGTCAACAAACAACATTTTGGAAATCAAAAGGAACATCAAAATTGAAGTTTTTGTACATACACATGTAAAGTATTGGTCAGATCAGATTTATAATATTTACTTATAAAATAAGTGAAGAAACATCATTAATAAATTTAGGTTAGGAAAATGCACATGTAATTAATGTTTTTTAAAGGAATGTGTTAGTTAATGAATGATATTTTAGGAATTAAAAAGGAGCACGAAATTTGAAGAATATGTATAGACAAGTGTAGAGTGTGAGTCAGATCAGTTTTACAATACTTACTTATCAAATAAATATAGAAAAATCATTAATAAGGTTAGATTAGTTAAATAAATCTCTAATAATTTTTAAAAAAAGAAATATGGCAGATCAACAAATGACTTTTTGGGAATTAAGAAGGATCATTAAAACTGTAGTTTTTGTACACACACATTTTGTAGATTATTAGTCATATGTTGTAAAACTAAAGCAAAACGAGACAACAAATATAGAAGATGAAAACAATAGAAATATAGAGATAAGATATGAGAGTATTTATTATTCTTCAAACTATTCAAGTGCATACAATATGAACCCTTATGCCTCTATTTATATTGTAACATAGAGACATACAAAAGGTTAGTCATAAACATGACATTAACATGAATATAATGGAGGAGGTTATGGAGGTGAAAGGATACAAGAATAATGCTCATAAAGGTGGATGTTATCTTTATAATGGATGGAAGTAATGGAGATAATTAGTCATAGTAACTTCTTTGTGCAGTGGACATCCATATCATAATATTTTATAACTCTCCCCCTTGAATGTCCATAGATAATGTGCCTCGTTAAAACCTTACTAAGAAAAAACCCTGTGAGAAAAAATCTTAGTGAAGGAAAAAGAGTACACAAATCTTTTAATAGTACGCTTTGAATGCTGCATCGTTAAAAATCTTACCAGAAAAACCCAATTGGGATAAAATCTTGGTTAAGGAAAAGAGTACAACGCGTATTTTTCTCCACCGTATAAAAACTTTACTTGATATCTCAGAGACGATGCATTCCAATCTTATATCACAACTTCTCAAATATTGACGTTGACAATCCTTAGTGAATAAGTTTACAAGATTACCACTTGAATGGGTCGTTGAACGTCTATCTAACCATTTTGTTGAAGATCATGCGTGAAAAATACTTTTGGTGAATTATACATTGTCTGATCTTCTTTGATTGTATCCTCCCTTAAATTGAGCTATTTTCGTATATGGTGGCTGGAATATCCTTTTCAAAAGAAAATCACATATTTTCTGAATATGATAGATCATGATTCCAACCAAACACACTCCCGACTTACTTTATAGATCAATATTATTTCTGCATGATTTGATTCTTTGAATGTCAAGATTTTGTTGTGCATCCATATGTAAATAAATAGTCCATTTGCAATCGACCTTTATGCGGATCAGATAAATATTATGAATCTACATAATCAAATTATTTATGAATCGGAGATTGATCATTTCAATTTTATTGAAGCTTGTTTATTCTTCTCAAAGAAAATCACACATATCTTCTATGTGTTGAGTCACTTGCTTTGTTAGTTTCTTGTCATAACTAGAATGATAATATGACAATCCTTTCACATAACTTTTGTTATGTATATCAAATAATCTTATAGCATTTGCATAACCAACAATCTATAAGTGCACCAATTGCACTAATACATGAAATTTTAAATCATTTTTATGAGATAAAAAAGATTCGTTCTTTGTGTTAAATAGTCTCAAAACCATTGGATACTCAATGGAGTTGCTTTAATACTTTTTAAATCCTTCAAGGATTTTCATATAACATTCATCGTCTAGTTAGATATAATAATCATTCATTATACATATTCAAGTATTTCATCTATTGCCAGACTAAAACAAGTCTCAGTGCATCCTCCACTGAAGAATATATCTCTATTTAATAATGTCAGGATTTTTGCAAAAATCCTTTATGCTCCGAGGTACAAACCATACTTTATATCTTACGGTTATACTTTCGCACAATGATTCATTTGTACCTCAGTAACATATATTTTGATCTATGAACTATAAGTTTAAAAACATCACTTTTCTAAGTGAAATAAAATATACTAGAATAGTGCATTTTATTTGGCCAATCATTTATCTGTGGGAAAAAGGATAAATATACCCCCGAACTATCGTAAATGGTATGCCGATACCCTCCATCATACTTTTGGGACATTGGTGCCCCTGACGTCCAAAAACTAGAGCATATATGCCCTTCACTCTAACGGAAGACTAAATAGGGACACGTGGTGCAATCTTATCCGTCGATAAATGTCGGATCGGTGGATAAGATTATGACACGTGAATATCTATTAGTATAAAGGGTATATATGCTCTAATTTTTGAACGGCAATGGCACCAATGTTCAAAAAGTATGATGGAGGGTATTTGTATACCATTTACAATAGTTCGAGGGTATATTTATCCTTTTTCCCTTCATCTGTCCACACTAAATGATATATTTGAATTTAAGATCCTCGTAATCATTTATAGCATTGAATGCTACTTCATATCAAAGATACCGTCAATGGTCATTTTGATTCGATTCCAATACGACATAACTTATCGAGATCTCTTCATTTTTAATCATTTTCAGGTACCTGAACCTTTGCCAGGTTTTATGAAGTGTTATGCCATAGTGCTTTTTCAAAGCACTTACCTCATTATCATGACCATTTTGATAATTTGCTCCTCTCCTTTTTCAACGAGTTTTACGTTTGGAATCGATTAGTCTATCACGATTTTGGTGTACCATAGACTCTATCCTTCAAGGACTATTTATTGGAGCATTTGCAGCTTAATTAAAATATTGGGTCAACAAATACATCTGGTAAATTATTTGCAACTTTTTTGCAAATGAACTATCTCTTGAACTTCAAGTTCACATTTTTTAACGAGGATCTAGAAAATACACCCCACACATAATTTTCAGCTGATAAACATATCTCACCCTAATGTAAGGAAATATAACATTTATGCCCAACCTCATTTGGGGATCCATCTTTGTGCGTTGTGGAGCAATAAAATTATATGTGCACACATCAAATTTTTAGATGAAAATTATTTGGTTCCTAACCCTGAATCAATTGTGATGGGAGAACCTTGTTGGCTTGATGCATACATGTTAGATAAACTCATTTCATACCAAATTTTATTTGAGAGATTTGTTCTCATAATCAATGGTCTAGCTTTAACTGGAGGAAAAAATTTCTTCTAAACCAAAGTGTTATCAACATAGTTTTATAGTTTGGAATTGTGCTCTTAATTTAACAATCTGAGCAAACAACCTTACAAAAACCAATTTGTAAGTTGATACAAATGCACATGTGACCATAACATAGATGCATCTATTAAATCATAATAGTAAGCGGTCCACATGGCAGGTGAACGGGCCCATATTCACCTTTTCATATGTTCCAAATAATTTCAGGGGATACAATCTCAACCTTAGCTGGTACAAAGATCATGTTATCATGAGAACAAGCAACACAAGAGAGTTCTTGAAGAATATTTTATTTCGTCAAACATATAGTCATGTGAACTCCCAATTTCTTTTGCATCACATCTGAACCAGAATGGTCAATTGGTTATGCCAACTGATATTTATTCTAGTAAACTTCTAGTTTACTTTTGCATGTGATTCCTTCATCATGCTCATATCTTTATACAACAAACAAGAGAAAGACGGGTAACCTTTTATGTAAATATTCATAACCCACTTTGATTGTAGTAATCTGAAGATATTTAATCTTTCAATAATTTACAGTCTCAATATAATAATTTTTCTTTTCAATTCCTCCGAAACTTAAAAAGTTTCTTTTCAGACTTACTACAACCTCAATATTATGAACTATTTCATTTTTTGGATAGTAACAAATTAGTCCTTCCGAAACTTTCAATTAATTTTGTGTACAGCCACAAATTTCACAACACCATTCTTATGGTGACCATCTCCTTTTAGGAGAAAATTATTATTATTGTCATGGTTAAAATTATTACTGCAAGACTTATTTCTTGTCAACCAATGAAAAACTTGTGTTGCCATACAATAATATTTATTTTGGTCATGGCCACAATCTTTATAGAAAAGAATTATTTATTTCTTTTGTCCTGCAATAGTTCATGACAGAACATGCCACAATATTTGTGATGTACTCAAAGTATATGACCAAATAATCATTTATGTCAAAATATTTCTTTTCAATCTCTCAAACCTCCCGTAGAGGTGAGATGTTACATTTATCCAACAATACATGAACATGTTCTTATCCATACGAACACAAGTCACATTTTCTTCAAGAAATGGACCATAACCATTTGTACATGCTCCATAAGATTTTATTAGAAACTCATTTTCATGCTTTGAAATTATCAAATTTATGTGACTCACCTCAACATCAGTTTAAGAGGTCAAATGTACCTAATATACTACCACTTTGTATTCCTTTATTTTGATGGGGATTTACAAAACTTTTCAAATTGGGTTGCATCAACAACAATGTCCCCAATATCTTTTCATATCACTTTGATGGATAAAAATTTCCTTCACATTTAAATGACCATCTTAAGAAACAATGTTCCCAATAACCTTTCATACCACTTTGATGGACAAAATTACCTTCACATTTGAAGGACCATCTTAAGAACCCATAATATTCTTCCTTTTAATTACAACAATGATGATCATTAAAAAATTTACCAAACTCATATTCATACATCCAACAACTTGTCATTTTTCAGACATATTATGCACTGCTACCATATTCACGTAAGAGAATGGAGCAAATTAATTGGGCAAATTTCATGACTTTCAGTCAAAAGTGTACAACTTTATGTTAGTCATCATCATATCATCACTAGAGTGTATTAGGACTTAAAAACAATGTCTTACCCATATAAAGACGTCTTTGGTCATAAATCAATGGAACTTGAACCCAACTTCTTATTATCATGGTGCACCGAGACTCTAACTCGATGTCTTACCCATTTGGTGTGGTGAAACATGAATTCCCCGTCTTACCTTCAATCAGTGTCTTAATAAAACAATTTAATTACCAAAAAATAAATATTGAATACCATAAATCTGAATTTGACTTAAAATTGAATAAAATTGAACAAAACTAATTAATTAGAACAACATGTTGGAACCATATAAAAGTCCCAAGTTAAAAAATATTAAAACATTTTAACAGTCCCTCTCAATATTGTTATGAAGATTATCATAATTTACTAACCATTTTAAAATAACCACAAAACAAGCTGTGTTAGTACAAATAATATTTAGGATATGAAGTATACCTTGCAACCGGAGAATTACTAGGATAATTCATAAAAATCAAGAAATACCTACCATTGATTCTTGATGGAGAATGAGCAACTCGTGCTGATAACGTGTTGTAAAACTAAAGCTAAATAAGACAAGAAATATAGAAGATGAAAACAGTAGAAATATATATAGAGACAAGATATAAGAGTATTTCTTATTCTTCAAAGTATTCAAGTGCATACAATATTAACCCTTATGCTTCTATTTATAGTGTAACATAGAGACATACAAAAGGTTAGTCATAAACATGACATTAACATGAATATAATGGAGGAGGTTATGAAGGTGAAAGGTTACAAAAATAATGGTCATAAAGGTGGATGTTATCGTAATAATAGATGGAAGTAATGGAGATAATTAGTCATAATAACTTCTTGATGGAGTGGACATCCTTATCATAATATTCTATAACATCAGATAAGATTTACAATATTTTCTTATTAAATAAGGGTAAAAACATCATTAATAAGGTTAGATTAGTAAAATATACATGCAATTAAAGTTTATTAAGGATTGTGTCAGGTCAAGGAACAACATTTTGGAAAATTAAAAAGGAGCATCAAATTTTAAGATTTTGTACACACACGTGTAGAGTAAGAATCATATCAGATTTATCATATCAACTTATCAAATAAGTATAGATGTAATGACCCTCCAGGTAATTTCCTCCATTTTTGATCTTTTCAGTGTTTATACATTTTCTCTAGAGACCCAAAGTTATTTATGACTTGTTCGGACTGACAGTTTGGCCGTCTGGTTGTTTGTTTGAGTTTTGTGCATGTTTTCCTATTTTAGAGCTTTTGAACTTTGAACGGTTGACTCCAGTCAAAATTTTAGGTAGGCAGCTTGAGAATAGAACTTTGACGGTTTCATTAGCTCAAGAATGTCGAGTTTGGTCTAGATGTACCTTTAGTGAGGGCTTCGAGGCTTTCGAGATCATTCTGAGCTACCTTGTGTCCTATGGCTAAAAGGAAGCCTTGGGTGTGGGAACCTCTTTTGTCGAGATGACCTCTTCTTGAAGTTTTGATATAATCATTGATCAAGAATGTTGAATTTGGTGGGGTAGCATAGCTCATTTGCATGCACGAGGTTCTGCATGAATCTCGAGCACCTCGTTAGAGTATTTTTCAACTCATATTCTCAGCTCGTGCAACAGCCTAGTGCCTCACGTTTGCACACCTAGCATTGTGCTTATGGAGGCCACTAATTTATATCTCTGCATTCGCAAGCCTGGTGTTTCATCTACGGAGTGTTGGGTGCCTTGACCTCTGCATTCACAGACATGCTCACACATTTGTGGAGTGTTGGGCCTCTGACCTTTCCCATTCACGGATTCGGTCCCACATTCATAGAGAAGGATCAATGTTGACCAATCCAATTGACTACCATGATTGCGGCTAAGGGCCCGCATTCACGGAGGTCATTCAATCCCAAAAACTCATCCCTATTCTCAATTTTCAAACTTCAATTTCTTGAGCTAGGGATATGTAATTAAGGAAATGTCTAGGAGGTAAATTCTCATCCTGAACCTCCATTCCTTGTCTTTAGTGGTGTTTCATGAATTTGAGTTTTGCAGGATTGTTTTAGTTGGGTTCTCGAGCTCCAATTGTGCCCAATTTTTGGGTACAAGTTCCTTGAGATATTAGGGACCTAATGACATATTCAATTTTGGAATTCTGTTAATGGGTCTCATGGGGCCATTTTTTACCCAATTTTGGTCTTGGATTATATTGTAGCGATATGGGTATCATTCTTCTCATAGTAACTTGTATTTTACAATGTTGATAGTATCATGACATTCAAAGGGCGTTGGGAAGAGGTGGGAAGCTCATGGATGGTTCGAGATTTCAGTTCATCTTCCTGGTAGGTTGTGGTCTACTCTCTCTTAGATTGTGCTCTAAAAGATATTGCTTAGTATAGATGGAACGTGGGTTAGGTATTATATGTGATAGATTTAATATTTCTCCCTTATTCCTGTTTCCTTGATTCCCATAGGAGCCTTAGGCTAGTATTAGATTGCAGAATCCTAAGTTAAGGCTAGTAATTATGTTCTTAATTGTGCCACCTCTTGACACATCTTCTCATTCGCTTAGTTGTGGGTTGAATTTACTAAAAAAAGTACTCATTTCAGTATTTGTACCTCTAATACACCAAACTTTATTAGTTTCAACAATCATTTCAAGTTTCTCTGCAACTTGCTCAAATGTGGTTTCTCCAAAGGATCTTCATGTGATAGTATCCGCCATCGCTTTACCATTGTCATCCGCTGCTCTTTAGAAAATTTCACGACCCAGGGGTACCCCCTAGATTTAATAAGGTGTACAAGACCTCAAGAGGCCTCATACAAGCCACTTAGTATATCATAACATTAAGTAATAGAAATGATGCAGAAATTTAAAACATTTTCCATACAATCAAAGTCTTTATAAAAATGAGCGGAAGTCTAATACAATTATCTCAAACCATATAAACACGAAAACAATAGAACATCCTTGGGACGCAGCCCATACAATAGTCCAAACATGAAATGAAAGACATAAAGACAAGTGGTGGTCAAATCCTGGAATGCTATGAGGACTCACAAAATCTTCACTTCTTGATCAACTATTGATCTAGCCACGAGTGTGAGAATCAATGTCGCCGGACCCTACATTTATATAAGAAATGTAAGCAAGAATACATGTTAGTACAAACATGCACTAAATATGATGGCTAGCATAAACAACATAAACATAATGGTTAGTCAACATAAACCATAAGCATAATCAATGCGCATAAATTATCATCATAATAAAGGAGGAATGCTTCTCAAGCAACCTCTACTTATCATTAGTCAAGACTTGGGCTATCCACCTCTAGTCGTACTTACATAATGGAAGGCATCTCAAGCAACAATCCAAGCTATTCATTCTTCATAACATAATTCACAGTATTCATACTTACTTTTTAAAACATAGGGATTCACCTCCTTGCCTAGATTACAAAGGCTAATGGGTATTCACCCCTTGCCTTACTTTAAGATCACGGGTACTCGCCTCCATAATCATAGATCATATGACACGGGTACTCGCCTCAACATCATTTCATAAGGAGCATGGGTACTTGCCTCCATGCCCATTCATCGTAATAGAAACGTGGGGAATCACCTCTTGTTCAATTCTAGGGAGTATGGGAATCACCTCATATCCTTGGCATATGGAGCTCAAGGGTAGTCTCCTCTAGCCTCATCAATTATAGTATTTTAGTCTAGTTTCATTTTAGGTGAGCAATCCTTTTGACCTAGAATCATTCATGTGAGAAAGCCTTTCACATACATACATTCATGCTTAATTAATTTATGTGGGGAGTATCTCTTCCACCACAATTACATCATTAGCCAACAATTGACAACATAAGCTTTACTCTCATAGCCCTATATGTAATAGTCATTCTATATGCTCAATCTCAAGAAATTCAATATCATAATCATATCATAAGCTTCAATCTCAAAGAGATCTATTCATGATTCATCATATAGACTTCAATTATAATGTATCTCATCAATCCAAGATTGAATACATCTAAACCCACAAATTATCCTTTCATGGCATACAACCCATTTACATCAATTTCATCTTTCTAGACATGGGTTAGGCATGGGTACATGTAATTTCATCCTAAAAACATGTAATCCTATCAATACAATCATAAACAATCATAATCCACTAAATTGGGTCAACATTAATCATAACCCACAACATTGGAAGAAACCCTAACTCAAATTGGGGATTTCATCTGGAAATCATTGGGACTCCATGGATGGAAGAAATCCATGGATGAAAAATCATCATACCTTGATTACAAAGCCCACAAATGCTTGAGTAATGGAGACTTGATCTTGATCCTAGCTCCAACTCTTTTTTCTTCTTCAAGTTCTAGAGAGATAATTATTGGGAGAAGAACTTTTGGGTTTTCTTTTAGGTTCTAGGAAGAATGACATAATTTGGGGGGAATTTTAGAATATCATGATGATATAATTTTCTAGGTTAGGGGTAAAAAAAGGTAGTATAGCTTTAAGAAAACTACGAAATGACACAAAGGACCCTAACTTAATTTTAAAGGGACTGTTCGTTAAGGCTCGTCCAAGAGCACTTGGCGACTCGCCAAGTGAGCCCTTGGCGACTCGCCAAGTGAGCCCTTGGCGACTCGCCAAGTGAGCCCTTGGCGACTCGCCAAGTGAGCCCTTGGCTAGCCTAATTTTCTAGTACCTCACTCCATGAGGCATTCCACTAGGCGATGAGGGGGAGGCTTGGTGATGCACCGACTGGAATGGTGAAACGACCTCAAAAATGCCCGAAAATGTGCTTCGGAAACACCTATAATTGTAATTTCCATATATCTCAAAATCCGTGCATGATTTCGGAAATTCGACTTCATATTCT
>JAJOOO010019038.1:0-30243 GCA_029582685.1 Solanum piurae | reverse complement strand
CCCATGGTATTGCAAAACAAAATGGAAACCCTCCAAATATATATATATATATATATATATATATATATTGGAATAAAAGTGTAAAAGGAATTGGGTTTCCAAGCAATATATGGAGAGTGAATAAAAGGATGACTTAGAAGCACTAGAAGAAAAAGTGATAAGGAAAAGGAAAATGATGTTTTGAGAACACCACCTCTCATGAGGATGAAGAAGTCACTGAGCCTAAATGACCATACCTTTGCACTCAGCCCCATTACAAGCCTTGAAAAGACTTTTTTTTTATCTTGAGTAAGTCGAACCGAAAGTAGATTGGAAACTAAGGGGCTAACCTATGGGTGAAAATATGCATTGTGTTCCTCTTTTTGAGTGTGAACGTTGCATCTGATTCCTAGTATTAAATTGATTAGCCTATGTGTGTGAATATGAAATCATTCTTTGTGTGAGAGCATTTAGATACTTTCGTTGAGCTTGAACTTGCATTAGTAGAAAGTTTTGTGAGCATGAGAATCATTGGTAATGGTATGTCACAACTTGAATCTTTTAGTACACAACTGAATCTTCGCATAAGTAGTCTGAAGTCTTGTTGTGTACATTCATGGTTGAGTCTTGTGTAGCACTATTTGAGACACCCTTTTTGAACAGCTGAACTTGAGTTTGCTTGAGGACAAGCAAATGTTTAAGTTGGGGGTGTTGCTGAATCCACAAATTGGACTCATTTAGGGCTATATTTTAATATAAATTGTGTCCTCAAATGCTTATTTTATCTCAATATCTGATGAAAACCCTTAAGTTTCAGGTATTTAAAGTTTGAAAGAAAGCATGGACACTACTTCGCAAAAAGGAACGAAGAGGCTGAAAAGAACAAGAAAATGAAGGCCCGAGGATCGCCGAGTCCACTGAGCGAGTCGCCGAAGGGTCTCACTTCGCCTTTTGTTCTAGTGTGCTGAGCCCTGAAGGAAAGGATCAAAACGGTGGAAAAAGGGAGCAGTCGGCGCATCGTCGAGAAGGTCCGCGAAGCAGTACTATGTCGCCCAATGACCCAGAGCACGACGATGCCGAAGGATGGTGCAAGATGGCAATAAAGTACTCCAAAGGGCAAATCGCCGAGTTGATCGGCAATTTCGAATAATGTCGCCGAGTGATCCCCCGCAGCACATATTTTTGAAAACTATAAATACTCATTGAGAGTTATAGCTTAGTATCATATTTTAGTATCACATTTTTAGTATCAGATTTAGAATATAATTTTAGTAATTTTTATCTCAAATTTGTAAGGGTTTGAAGACTTGAAGAAGAAAAGGGTTTCACCTCTTTCAATTTGGAAGTGGGTCTGTTGGATCGTTCCTTGTTTGCTCAAATCAAGAATTATTTCTTCATACCCATTAGAATGCAAGCTCATTGAAGGTATAAATTTCTATTTGTTGATGTGTCGTTAAAACCCCCCATTTTTGGGGTGTGATTTAGCAAATATGTGTTGATATTATTGTTGGGTCTTACTTGCTGATAGGTTCGATGTATTTTAATGATGATTTCACCTAGTGGCTGTGGTTTAATTTAATGGGTTTGTAGTTGCAAATACAAAGCAACTCATGTGTTTTTCGTCTTGCCCGAGAGGAAGATCGCAAAACCAAGATCGCTATACTGATGGCCTAAGGAGTGTGTCGACATGAGGTTCAGCCCGAGAGGGTGAGCCCTAGTCCCATATCCTAACACTTAGCTCGAGAGAGTGAGTGGGGTAAGGCGTAGGTTGACCTTCATGCGACAAATGGGTATCCGAAAGGAATGTATTTGAAACAGGGTAACTTGCCCGAAAGGGAACTTATATCTATCTAAAGCTTTGCCTAGTCACTATTATCTTGCAAATTTCCTATCGAAAGCATGTACCCAACTATTTATCTCAACTTGTATTGCGGTCGCACCCCAAGAACTCTTCTCCATAGTTGATTTCCTTGTTATTTTTTTTGTTTTTACTTACCAAGTGACAAAACCCCCATTGTTATTTGACACTTTTGTGTCCCCCTTTAATTTACAATGTTTTTAATCGTTAATGTCTTTAGCTACGACTAGTTAGAACTAAATTTTATTTTTCTATTAATTCTCAAAATCGCTCCCTTGGGACATGACCCCAACCCTTGGTTGGGTTACTATACTATCACACGATCGTAGACACTCGTACTTGAAGTTGTGTCATTCATTATGTGATACGTTCCAAACATCACTAGGCAGTAGCCTCCTCAAGCCTGCCAAAAAACAGCCCCTCTTCACGAGCCACTTCACGACTCATGGAAAATCACGGTTCGTGGGAAGGCTCGTGGAGGTTCCTTAGGATATTGGGATTAAGGAAACACTTCCCTAGCCACTGCTTCATGGACCATGAAAGGCACCACGGCCCTTCGTAGGGATCAGAATCGTGGGAATGGTCGTGGAATTGCCTTATAGTCTAGCGGTTTTGGGAGGGGGCTGCCTAGCTACTGCCTCATGGTTCATGAAGGGGACCACGGCTCGTGGTGAAGACCACAACTCTTGTGACCTCACATTTTCCTTGGGCAGTGCACTGAAGTTTTAGGGTTATTTGGGTAATTCCGGTTATAATAAAATTAAAGTGAGGTCGTTTTTGCGTAAGCTTAGTACACCTATATACATGATTTTAACTCTAAAACTAACCTATTCAAGTCATTATTTTCCAAAACCCAAAATAAATCCCCGAAATCTCTCCTCTCAAATATTTTTCTCTCTAGAAACTAGAAGAAGAAGAAGAAGAAGAAGAAGAAGAAGGAGAAGAAGGAGAAGAAGGAGAAGAAGGAGAAGAAGGAGAAGAAGGAGAAGAAGGAGAAGAGGGAGAAGAAGGAGAAGAAGGAAAAGAAGGAGAAGAAGGAGAAGAA
Source organism: Solanum piurae (assembly GCA_029582685.1). Classification (NCBI taxonomy): domain Eukaryota; kingdom Viridiplantae; phylum Streptophyta; class Magnoliopsida; order Solanales; family Solanaceae; genus Solanum; species Solanum piurae. The sequence continues at coordinate 27,361 of JAJOOO010019038.1, read as the reverse complement.
GGAGAAGGAGAGAAGGAGGAGAAGAAGGAGGAGAAGAAGGAGGAGGAGGTTAGGATCAAGGTCAAGGCTCAATTCCTCCATTAAAGCTTAGCATTGGGCTTTTTTGTTAAGGTATGATAGATTTCATTTATGGAAATCTTCCATCCATGAGGTTCCTTCAAAATCCCATTTCAAAAAAAGAATAGAAATCCCCCATTGTTAGGGTTTGATTCAAAAGTCATGGGTTCCTTTCAAACGTGATTCTAATGATTGAATTATGTTATTATAAGAATAAATTGATGATTTTCTATGATTTTTATGATGTATCCTTATGAACTCATGTAATTCCCATATTTCTCAACTGTGATCTTATGATGTGAATCTTTGTTAAAGAAAGAGGAATTTTATGAATTTATGAATGAAGTGATAGAATCACATGAATTATAATAAAATCCATGTCTAATGCTTGAATTATAGATGTGGTTATTGAAATTAGGATTCGAACCTTGAAAGGGCAAAGTATGAGATTATGCATATATTTATTGAAATCTATGTAAATGCTTTAAGGACACTTTTAGAGTAAAGTGTCAATGATTATGATGTTGTTGTTGTGTTGATTGAAAGGACATTCTCATAAGAACAATATTAACATGATGTGAAAGGTTTTCTCTCATAACGAAGATTATAAGGTTCAAAGGCTTTCTCACCTAATTGAATCTAAGATTTACATGTAGACATGGATTGTAAATGGTTTACTGACGCATGATCTAAAGATATATCCTAATGAACTAGATAGGATTTTTAATATGACATGCATTTCCATGGACGATAAGAATAGGTAACAAAATACTATTCATGGGAATTATGCTTAGCAATGAGTGGATATTGACAATGAGCTGGAAGCTCTCCCGTTAGTAGAGGCCGGGTTTCTAGAAGATGACTAATGAGATGGAAGCTCTCCCGTTAGTAGAGGCTGTGTTTCTAGTAGGATGATTATCTAGTGAATCTACTTAAGCTAGAAGTTCATGGTTCTATATTAGGCAAGTGGAACAACCCTTTTCGGAATGGGAGACTGTCACAACCCAGGGTTACCACCTAGACGTAACATAGCATAGTTGACCCCGAAGGGGTCGTGTACAATCCCTTAGCATAATCATACACATAATGTCATAAGAAATAATGCGGAAAATTAAAACTTTTCTAATAGAGGTCGAACTTCAAAATCCATAAATTAATAGTCGTGGAAATACTAGACTTGACTCGTTAAAACCACCTAACATAAGAGTACGAAATTAGGGACTTAACCCTATATATCAATGGAAGTCTTAACATAAGAAAGTACTAATAAACTAAGACTGAAATAAAACATCTGGTCCTCGAACTGGAGGACTCACAAAAACATAGGGAATAGTCGACCCAAGCTTCACTTTGAAGAAGGAAGAAGTGGATCAATGTTCTGGACCTACACTCATAGTATGAAAAAGAAGGGGTTAGCACAAACATGTACTAAGTATCGAAACAGGTATTAAAACATTTAAATATGCTAAATAGGACATTTTCCTTGGAAGTATGTATTTATCAAGTTTGGAAAGCCAATATGCATTTTCAAACATAGATTACAAGTTTTAGTCACAATACATTAACAACATAGAAATACCAATACCTGAGCAACCCCTAAGAACACTTGTGCAATGTAAGGTTGGCATCCCATAATACCAACCCTACTAAGCATCCCTTGAAGCGACATATCCAGTTGACACCATCTTCAAACTTACCATAATCCATAGTCAGAAAGGAGGAATTATACAAATACATAATTAAACATAAGGAAGGTCATCAATAACACCTTCCATTTATTATCCATACATTAATTCATATCTTATCATACCATAAGGAAACCATCCAATAACATTCTAATAAGCCTACTTGTGCAATGTAAAGGTGAAGTCCCATACCCACACTCCTACTAAGTAAAATCATTAAGAAGTCATAGTGTATATCTTATCATAATTATTACCTCATTATTAATATTAGGGAAAATTAGCCATAACCGACATAGACCGTGTGAGCTTACATGGAATCTGGTGTCATATAACCCCACACCGAAAGAAGGCATTCTACTTGTCGAAGGTAGAACTAATCATATTTAGCTTCTAAGTGGATCAACTAGCTAAATCCTATGTTTGGCACATAGTTATGGGATAGGGAGATTGCTACTAGAAACCCAACCTATTGCATTAGCGGAGGAGCTTCCATCTCATGAGTTTACTAAAGATGACCCAACAACATCAACATCACCCTAGACAAATTATTTACAACATGTGTAAGGATAGGGGAAATTTGTCTTCCAATCAACACCTCAATTCATACAATAGTCATAGAAATCTCACCTTTCAGATGAGTTCACAAGTTTATCAATAACTAGCAACAATCATGAACAAGCTTTCACAATTTGCCCCTTTCAAGGTCATGAACTAGGTCTCACAATTTCATTTAGGATATACTATTATCAACATGAACAAGACAAGGTTTCATAACCAAATTAACATAACCACAATTCGTAGTAGTAATCATATTAAATCAATGACTTCATTGTAATTCATGAAATTGGGGTCATGGGGTAGTTCATGGGTTCATGGGGAATTTTACTATAAAATCACCATTAAAACGTCAAATCATCCATAATATACAGAATGTCATACAATGAAAACGTGTGTAGGAAGAACCCATGGATAGAATGAAATACCCAAGTTTTTGCATCTTAAACCCATTTTCAAAATTGAGTTGAGAGGGCTTCATGGAGGAAAGTGTTCCATAAATCAAGGTTCCCATACCTTAGTAACAGCTTTCCCATCAAATTTGTAGTGAAAACTTGAAGCTTGAACCCTAACCTTGACCTTCTTCTTTGTACTTCAATGGAGGAACTTCATAAAGAGAGAAGAGAGGATTCGGAAAATATTTTGGGGTTATGAGCGTTTTAAGACTTGCTTAATACTTAAAAATAATTTAATATAATTAAAACAACTAAATATAACCGTCCCTACCCTTAAACAAACGACTTAGTAATATACCAAAACACCCCCTTTAAGGACGAACCACAACAGTTCACCTAGGCAGGATCCACGGACCCCAAACCACAGAGCGTGGATGGGTCCACAGACCTTCCTGGCTATCCGTTGTTTGCTTCAGAGAGGGGTCGTTTGAGGTCTTGGTGAGGAGAGTAAGTCTCAACTCACAAAACCTTTCCACGGAGTGTGAGTTGGTCCACGGAGCGTGAGTTGGTCCACGGACCGTACTGCACGTCCGTGGAATGGGGCTGGAACATGACGTTTTTTGGGGACCTTGGAGGAAGCTAAGGCTGGAGTCATGACTCCCATCTACGGGGTGTGAGTCAGTCTACGCCTCGTGGTCCTCCCTTCGTGGATGGCTGCTGCATTTGGCTGCCTTTAGAGCAGTCTCTTGGCTCTCATCAAGGACCCTTGAGGGGTCCTTGTTGGAGCCAAGCCTTGACGTATAGGCTCTAGGACTTTAGTATCAAGCTAGGGAAGTTATTTTACGACTCATATCATGACGTTGACTCACTAAACTCCTAGAACTTCAACATTAAATCACATGCTTAGGCCCTAGTTTAACCTAGCATTTCCGGAGTGTTACATTATCTCCCCCTTAGGAACATTCGTCCTCGAATGACAGTTTAACACACATTAAGGGGTTTTCGACTCAAGACTAGCAGCCCAACAACAAGCCACATTAACGATGCATAAAATATAAGAGAAATATCACTCCACCTCAAGATAAAATTAATGCAATATCAAGGAGGTAGGAGCTACATCTACAACCCACCATGCACACAACATAATCATTAGAATCATCTTAGGAGGAACTGCCTTCTCCATGCAACAATCTCAACATAATCAATCAATAAAGAGCCATTTAGCCATATCATATAAAGTATCGCACACTTGTTCATTAGTTCACCTCATGAAGTTAAATATGCAGCCATCATACTAAAGTGCAGCCCAACATAAGGAATACATAAATCATGAAAACTCAATACATGCTAACTATGAATTCTCACAAGAATATGCACACACACGAAAATCACAAAGAAAATTCATAGTACAATTATTCCTAGACACCGACTAAAGAACTAATTACCTCAAGTAGAGGTAGGAGTAGGAGGAAAAAATGAGGATAGCAGGAATTTATATCGGCCTCTGCCTCCCAAGTAGCACCCTCACCTAAATGGTTCCTCCATAAGACTTTAACAGAAACCAGCTCTTTGTTCCTTAACCTCTTAACTTGCCGGTCTAAAATCTTAACCGGAACTTCTTCATAGGAAAGGTTTTCATCAACTCCTAAACCTTCTAAGGGAAGGATGGATACCGGATCACCAATGCACTTCTTGAGCATGGAAACATGGAACACTGGGTGAACCAGAGTCAACTCACCGGGTAAGTCTAATTCATATCCAACCTTTCCCACACGAGTCAAGATTTGGTATGGCCCCACAAATCGGGGACTAAGTTTCCCCTTCTTCCCAAACGTCATCACACCTTTCATAGGTGAGATTTTTAAATAAACCCAATCACCAATCTCAAATTCGAGATCCCTTCTTCTATTGTCGGTATAGGACTTTTGCCGACTCTGAGCCGTCTTCAACCTCTCTCTAATGAGTCAATCTTTTTCAATGGCGTCATAAACTAGATCTGGACCAATTAGAGAAAACTCACCTACCTCAAACCATCCCACCGTAGATCTACATCTCCTACCATAAAGTGCTTCAAATGGAGCCATGGCAATGTTTGAGTGGTAACTATTATTGTAGGCAAATTCAATCAATAGAAGATGATCGTCCCAATTTCCCTTGAAATCAATCACACACGCCCTCAACATATCCTCTAAGGTCTGAATGGTCTGTTCCGCTTGACCATCCGTATAAGGGTGGAAAGTGGTACTGAGTTTAACATTGGTACCAAGCCCTCTTTGGAATGCCTTCCTAAAATGTGAAGTAAACTGAGTACCCCGATCTGATATGATGGACAAAGGAACCGCATGTAACTTCACTATTTCATCTATGTATAACTTAGCATAGTCTTCCGCCGAGAAAGAAATCTTGACAGGAAGGAAATGGGCTGATTTGGTCAATCTAACAATAATACCCCAAATTGAATCATGTTGCCTTCGAGTACGAGGCAATCCCACAACGAAGTTCATATTCACTTCCTCCCACTTCCAAGTGGGAAGATATATATCTTGTAATAAACCTCCTGGTTTTTGCTGTTCGTCTTTGACTTGATTACAGTTTGGACATTTAGCCACAAAGCCCGCTATATCTTTCTTCATGCCATTCCACCAATAGACCACCCGTAGATCGCGGTACATCTTGGTGGCTCCCAAATGAATAGAATATCGTGAACCATGAGCCTCTTCAAGAATATGATATCTCAAGCCATCAACATCCGGAACACACAATCTACCTTGGTACCTAAGCACCCCATATCCCTCTTGGGAGAAAGCCTCAACGAACTTGTTGATAACCGATTCTTTCAACTCCATCAAAATAGGATCAAGATATTTCTTAGACTTCACATCAATCACAACGGATGATTTGTAACTATGGTGAACTATGAATCCACCCTTCGAGGAATCTACTTGTTGGACACCTAGACGGGCCAACCTATGCACATCGCGAACTAGCTCTTTCTTCTCATCTTCTACATGAGCCACACTACCCATAGTAATTTGACTTAAGGCATCGGCAACTATATTAGCTTTGCCGGGGTGGTAAAGGACACTTATATTATAATGTTTTAAAAGTTCCAACCACGTTCTTTGTAGTAGATTTAAGTCTCTCTAACTAAACACATATTGGAAACTCTTGTGGTTAGTGAACACATCAACATGAACCCCATATAAGTAGTGCCTCCAAATTTTCAAGGCAAAAACTACCGCCGCAAATTCTAGATCATGGGTCGGATAATTCTTTTCATGTACCTTGAGTTGCCTCGAAGCATAGGCAATCACCTTGCTATGTTGCATAAGGACACATCCCAAAACCACTTGGGAAGCATCACAATAAACTACAAACCTGTCAGTACCCTCCGGTAAGGTCAACACCGGAGTGGTGCTGAGTATATCCTTCAACTCCTGGAAGCTCTTTTCACTAGCCTCAGACCACTCAAATTTGGATTTCTTTTGAGTCAAGATTGGTAACGGAGAAGCAATAGATGAGAAACCTTTAACAAATCTTCTATATTACCCGACCAAGCCCAAAAAGCTTCATATATCAATGCGACTTAGAGGTCTAGGCCAATTCTTAACCACACCAGTCTTCTTAGGATCAACCTGTATACCCATGCTTGACACTATATGACCGAGGAACGCAACCAACCTTAGCCAAATTTCGCACTTGCTAAACTTAGTATACAATTGCTGCTCTTTAAGGACTTACAACACTATCCTCAAATGCTCCATGTGATCACCCTCACTCTTAGAATAGATCAAAATATTGTCAATGAAGACGATAACAAATGAATCAAGGTATTGTCTAAACATCCCATTCATAAGATCCATAAAAGCTGCCGGAGTATTGGTTAGACCAAAAGACATCACTAAGAATTCAAAGTGACCATACCTAGTTCGGAAGGCTGTTTTAGGAATATCAATATCTCTCACCCTTAGTTGGTGATAGCCCGAACGTAAGTCAATCTTCAAAAAATAACTTGGCCCTTGGAGTTGGTCAAATAAATCATCAATTCTGGGGAGCGGGTATTTATTCTTTATAGTAACCTTGTTAAGATGGAAATAATCAATGCCCATACTAAGGGACCCATCCTTCATTTTCACAAATAATACCGGTGCACCCCATGGAGATATGCTTGGTTGAATAAAACCTTTATCCAGCAAATCTGTGAGTTGAGCTTTTAACTCTTTCAATTCAGTCGGGGTCATCCAGTAAGAAGGAATAAATATGGTTTTTGTATCTGGTATAAGAACAATGCCGAAGTCTATTTCCCTTTCTGGAGGAATACCAGGCAAGTCATCAGGAAAAACCTCAGGAAACTCCCTCACTATGGGAACCGACTCTAAAGGAGGAGTCTCGGACTAAACGCCATTAACCCTTACTATATGGTAGATACAATCCTTAGAAATCATTTTACAAGCCTTTAGACACGAAATGAATCGACCTCTAGGAATTGAATTTTCCCCCTTCCATTCAAAAGCAGGCTCATCAGGAAACTGAAATCTCACTACCCGAGTTCTACAATCAATGGAGGCAAAACAAGCATGCAACCAATCCATCCCCAAGATGACATTAAAGTCCAACATATCTAACTCTACCAAATCAACACAAGTGACTTTATAAGGTAAAGAAATAGAACAATTTCTATAGACTCTTCTTGCAACAACTGAGTCACCAACTGTGGTGGACACTGAAAAAGGTTCTATAAGAGTTTCATGGAGTCCATCAAATTTCATGGCTACAAAAGGTGTAACAAAAGATAAAGTAGCACCAGGGTCTAGCAATGCATAAATATCAACAGAAAATACTTGCAACATACCGGTGACAACATCTGAGGATCCTTCTTAATCACTGCGGGACTGGAGAGCATAAAAGTGATTTCTTTTTCGGCGCATCCAAATTAGAACCACTTGGAGGGGCTTGATTACCCTCTCTTCCCTTGGCCGAACGGGTTGGGCAGTCTATCAATTGGTGTCCACCCTTTACGCATCCATAGCACACACCCATACCGACAAGACATTTACCTTCATGCTTCTTACCACATTTTGCACATGTAGGCCTCTACACATAAGAACCACCTCCCTGTGGCTTAGGAGTGGGTTCGTTTTATTTGTTAGCATTAGAAGTGTTAGTTGTACCTTGATTAGAAAATCTCTTCTTAAACTTTGGTTTGCCTTGAACCTCAAATCTGCCCTTAGACGAATTGTTATCATCTACTTTTGTCCTCTTCACTTCTCTATCAGCCTGCCTAAGCTTTTCTTCCTCAATTTGTTTGGTATCAACCATAAGGCGTGAAATGTACATGCTAGGAATGAGCATTGTCGAACGACACTCGTTTACCACCAAGGCAAATATCGCCATAACATATTTATTCATCTTGGCACTTCAGTCCGCCACTAAGGTTGGATCATGCTTAGAGAGCTGGGTGAACTTCAGGCCATATTCTTTCACACTCATCCCTCCTTGGTGAAGATTGATGAATTCCTGCATCTTTCTCTCCCTTAATTCTAACGGGAAAAACCTGTAAAGGAAGGCCGACTTGAAAGCTTCCAAATAAATCGGACCCTCCCTCATAGTTCTCTCCTTCTTCCACTACTCATACCAAACCTGAGCTACGTCCTTCAACTGGTAGGTGGCCAATTCCGCCTTCTCATGAATAGTCACTCCCATAGCATCAACCACCTTTAATACTTCATCTAGAAAGCCTTGTGGATCTTCATCCACTTTGGAGCCATAGAAGGTAAGGGGATTCACTCTGGTGAAATCCCTAATCCTGGAAGCATTTGGATTCGGTTGAACTTTTGTATCCCTAGTGACTTGGGCAGTCAAAGCTTGAGTCAAAGTCTGGAGAGCCATCCTTATCTCCACATTAGTCATAGCTCCCGCTTCATCAGGAACTTGAGGATTCAGAGGAGCTTGGGGAGGATTCCCCTTATTGATATTCTCCTCTTGCCCTCTCCTTTCATTAGCTCTCCTTGTATTCATTTCCTATAATCGCAAAAAAAGGATTAGAAAGGAGGTCATAGGGCTAGAATTTTCAAGCACGAATAGAGAGTGATAAAAGAAGGGAAAATTCCTAAGCATCCTATAGCCTCTCACTCATAAGTGTGGCACGCTTCACACTCATGAACAAGACACTATTAGATATGGTTTCATGACACATCAATCCTAAATATTATTCCCAAAACTTTATGCTCTGATACCAAGTTTGTCATGACTCGGGGTTACCTCCTAGACGTAACATGGCGTTGTTGACCCCGAAAGGGGCAGCATACAAGCCCTTAGCATAATCATACAAATAATGTCATAAGAAATAATGTGGAAAATTAAAACTTTTCTAATAGAAGTCGAACTTCAAAATCGATAAAAAAATAGTCATGGAAATACTACACTTGTCTCGTTAAAACCATTTAACATAATAGTACGAAATTAGGGACTTAACCATTTACATCAATGGAAGTTTTAACATAAGAAAGTACCAATAAACTAAGATTGAAATAAAACATCTGGTCCTCGAACTGGAGGACTCACCAAAACTTAGGGAATAGTCGACGCAAGCTTTACTTGAAAATAGGAAGAACTGGATCAACGTCCGGGACCTACACTCATAGTATGAAAAAGAAGGGGTTAGCATAAACATGTACTAAGTATGGAAACGTGCATAAAAACATTTAAATATGCTAAATAGGACATTTTCCTTGGAAGTATGCATTTATCAAGTTTGGAAAGACAATATGCATTTTCAAACATAGAATACAAGTTTTAGTCACAATACACTCACAACATAGAAATACCAATACCTGAGCAACCCATAAGAACACTTGTGCAATGTAAGGTTGGCATCCCATAATACCAACCGTACTAACCATCCCTTGAAGCGACATATCCAGTTGACACCATCTTCAAACAAAGCATAATCCATAGTCATAAAGGAGGAATTATACAAATACATAATTAAATGTAAGGAAGGTCATCAATAACACCTTCAATTTATTAGCCATACATTAATGCATATCTTATCATACCATAAGGAAACCATTCCATAACATCCTAATAAGCTTACTTGTGCAATGTAAAAGTGAAGTCACATACCCCCACTCCTACTAAGTAAACTCATTAAGAAGTCATAGTGTAAATCCTATCATAATTATTATCTCATTATTATTATTAGGGAAAATTAGCCATAACTGACATAGACCATGTGAGCTTACATGGAATCCGGTGTCATATAACCCGACACTGAAAGAAGGCATTCTACTTGCTGAAGGTAGAACTAATCATATTTAGCTTCTAAGTGGATCCACTAACTAAGTCCTGTGTTTGGGACACAGTTATGGGATAGGGAGATTGCTACTAGAAACCCAACCTATTACATTAGCGGAGGAGCTTCCATCTCATGAGTTTACTATAGATGACCCAACATATTGCATTAGTGGAGGGCCTTTTTCTAATTGTCCATATCCACTCGGTACTAAGCATTATTCCCAATTATACATAATTAGAATTAAATTGTACTTACATGTGTGAAGGCATACTTTACCCTTTTTTCAATACAATTCGCTAAATAGCTCATAGATTCATTTTGGTGATAACTACATTTCACCTTGGAATCATCATTATAGGGTGAGTAACTTTCACATCATTATTCATAGTGTTTTCATGAGAATTAGCCTTTCAGTGAACACAACAACATCAACATCAGCCTAGACTTATTATTTTAACATGTCTAAGGATAGGAGAAATTAGTCTTCCAATCAACACCTCAATCCATACTATAGTCATAGGATTCTAACCTTTCAGATGAGTTCATAAGTTCATCAATAATTAGCAACAATCATGAACAAGACTTCACAATTTTCCCCTTTAAAGGTCATGAACTAGGTCTCACAATTTCATTTAGGATATACTATTATCAACATGAACAAGGCAAGGTTTCATAACCAAATTAACATAACCACAATTCATAGTAGTAATCATATTGCCTCAATGACTTCATTGTAATTCATGAAATTGGGGTCATGGGGTAGTTCATGGGTTCATGGGGAATTTTACTATAAAATCACTATTAAAATGTTAAATCATCCATAATATTCATAAATCAATATAATGAAAACATTTTTAGGAAGAACCCATGGCTAGAATGAAAAACCCAAGTTTTTGCATCTTAAACCCATTTTCAAAATTGAGTTGAGAGGGTTTCATGGAGGAAAGTGTTCCATAAATCAAGGTTCCCATACCTTAGTAAAAGCTTTCCCATGAAATTTGTAGTGAAAATTTGAAGCTTGAACCGTAACCTTGACCTTCTTCTTTGTTCTTCAATGGAGGAACTTCTTAAAGAGAAAAGAGAGGATTCGGAAAATATTTTGGGGTTATGAGCGTTTTAAGACTTGTTTAATACTTACAAATAATTTAATATAATTAAAACAACTAAATATAACCGTCCCTACCCTTAAACAAATGACTTAGTAATTTACCAAAACACCGCCCTCTAAGGCCGAACCAAAACAGTTCACCCAGGCAGGATCCACGGACCCCAAACCATAGAATGTGGATGGGTCCACAGACCTCCTGGCTGTCCATTGTTTGGTTCAGAGAGGGGTCGTTTGAGGACTTGGTGAGGAGACTAAGTATAAACTCACGAAACCTTTCCACGAAGCGTGAGTTGGTCCACGGACCGTACTGCACGTCCGTGGAATGGGGCTGGAATATGAGGTTTTTTGGGGATTTTTGTGGAAGCTAAGGCTGGAGTCATGACTCCCATCTATGGGGCGTGAGTCAGTCTACGCCTCGTGGTCCTCCTTTTGTGGATGGCTGCTGCATTTGGCTGTTTTAGAGTAGTCTCTTGGCTCCCATCAAGGACCCTTGAGGGGTCCTTGTGGGAGCCATGCCTTGACGTATAGGCACTAGGACTTTAGTATCAAGATAGGAAAGTTATTTTACGACTCATATCATGACGTTGACTCACTAAACTCCTAGAACTTCAACACTAACTCACATGCTTAGGACCTAGTTTAATCTAGCATTTTACGGAGTTTTACAGAGACACCGGGGTATCATGTTATAGCTCACATGGTCTCTATGGCGGTTAAGGCTAATTTTTCCCAAAAAGGATTAATGTTGAACTAAGACATGCTTAAAGAATTATCTCGCAAGTGTTCAAAGATTCTAAAGATGATGCTAGCTTGAAGTGAAGAAGATGTTATGACTTATGCTTTTCAACTATCACTATTGTGATATTTAAACTTGGTAAATTGCATGCTTTGAAATGAAATGTCCCTTTTAGGCTATTTTAAATGTTTTTATGCATAGTTATCATACTTGGTGCATTTTTGTACTAACGCATACTCTTACCTATATTTTCCCAAATGTAGGGTCCGACAGTCAGGGTCGACTGTTTCATGGCTAGAGCTTGGACATTGTTGTTTCCACATCTTGGTGAGTCCTAATGGTTCGAGGATGGATTTCCATTTTTTGTTCCTTTCATGTATTTCTACTTTTGAACATTATGTATGGGGTAGGCCCAATTTCATTTGATATTGGAATAGACGGCTATGATGAGACAAGTGTCTAAACTTCCGCTTTCATTTATTAAAAAACTTTTTAGGCTGAAAATATGGTTTTACTCTTATTTTTCTATTTCTTATGTTATGAGGACTATGTGGCTTGTATAGAGTCCTTTGGGGTTCTGTTACATCTAGGGGTATCCCTGGGTCGTGACAAACTTGGTAATCAGAGCACAAGGCTAAGAATGGTCCTAGGATGATGTCTCATAAGCCACGTAGTAGATTCTTGTTCATGAGTAAGAAGCGCGCCACATTTATGAATTAGAGACTACAAGATGATTAAGAAATGTCATTTCTTTCATTGCTCTAAGTCGCGCCGTAGAGTTTAACTCTATAAGATCTCTCTCCTAATCCTTGCCCTATGTTCTTCAGGATATGACTACTAGACAGGCTGCTAGAAGGATGGAGAGTGAAAATGTGGAACAGGGAGCTCCTTCCTAAGCTCCGATAGATCCTTTGGCTGAGAATGTTTCAACTGTAGAGTTTAGGTCGGATTTTTAAATGTTTTCCCAAGATATGACGGCACAGGCCAATAGAGAGATGGTACTCCCCGTGAACCCAAATGTGGGTACGACAACTACAAGATTAAGGGACTTTATGAGGATGAACCCTCCAGAATTTTATGTCTCCAAATTTGAGGAACACCCTCAAGATTTTATCGATAAGGTCTATAAGGTACTTGATATTATGGGGTAACTCCAGTAGAAAGGGCGGAACTGGACGCTTACCAATTGAAAGGTGTTGCTCAAGTGTGGTACGACCAATGGAAAGAGGCAAGACCGATAGGAGAGGGTCCCGTAGAGTGGGAAGTGTTTAAATCTACGTTTCTTGATAGGTTCTTTCACCTTGAGATAAGGAAAGCAAAGGTGCAAGAGTTCATTAACCTTCGTCAAAGAAGTATGAGTGTGAAGGAGTACCCTCTAAAACTCACTCAAGAGTCTAAGTATGCTCCAACAGTGGTTGCGGATTCCCCTTTCTTTCTGTATGAGGAATATGTCGTATTCCATGATATAGGTCTCATGGCCTTTTTTGGTTAATACTAAGATCCCACAAAATGATTATGTTTTATTCAAGATTTTCTTATGTCCTTTATGTTAATGTATTTGATGATGTTTTATGCTTTTCATACTATTTTTTCTCTTAAAGATCCTAAGTGTTTCATTACGATCACGCGTACACATGTTAAGTCATTTATTTTATCATGCCTATCTTTATGAATATTGCCTCATACTTAGTACATTCCATGTAATAATGCATACTTGTGATATAGGGTAAGACGATCCTACCTCGCACACTTATGGCTAGACATCTTTTGGGGGTGTTTCAAGTTTCTTGGTGAGTCTTCATGTTTCGAGGACCAAGACATTTCATAGTCTTATATCATTTCTAGATTTAAGACTTGGTATGTGATGTATGAGTTATGTCAGAATTACTTTCTTATGATGTATTAGATTACTTTGACACTTATGTTACACATCCATTTTGTCAACTCTTTTGATGTATAAAATGCTTGCTCTAAAGTCTTTATTTCTATTATTTTATACGTCATGTTAAGCCTAGGGTATACTTTCGGTGGTGACATAAGTCAGAAATTACTGAATTGTGAATAAGTTCTCAATACTTGAGATTGAGAATGATCACTTGTATCTACATCACAAGGAAAATATAGGGCACAATAAGTATATGATAAGTTTAAGGATGGTAATGGATATTTAGAAACAAAACTAAATAGATAAATTCATATATATAATATATTGTGATTGGGATTATAATGAATCTTTCAATTATACCTAAACATAAAATGAGGAACAATGTAGTGAAAGATCATAAATAAACATATCTCAAAGAAATTGTATATCTGAGACCGCACATAATAAAATCATAATTGAAAGGATGCATATGTGAAAATAATGTTATCTGACATCATATCTATGACTACATCAATGATCATATCTATTTGAAGTTCAAAAGTATATATTAAATATAATGTCTTAGTGGCAAGAATTTTGTATGCGACATACACAATGTGTGTTCATGAGGATGAAGAATAAAAGAATTATTGAAGCACTAGACCAATATGACCTATAACTTATAAGAATTTATTTTAACTCATATTTATTATTGACATTCAAGATATCTTTTGGTGTTTTGTAGGAAGAAAAAATATTTTACAAAATTCTATACATAAGTAGAAAAGAATATGAAAAGTTTCTCAATTGATGGAAGTTGACATGCAATGAGACTTCTCATTTAATCTTCTTCTTTAATTTATATTACCGAAAAAGGTAAATAAGTTAAGGTTACATATGCTTTTATATACTCTCACCCTTTGATATATCTAATCTTAAAAGGTAAATAAGTTAATGTTATGGAAAATTTCATAAACTGATTAAATAAGGATATAAATGATTTCATAAACTTTTATCCTTTCATTTATCTAATCTAAAAAGAAAAATCAACTAAATAAATGGATTATTTTAATAACTCTTATCCTTTAATTTATCTAACCTTAAAAATTTAATCAGATAACGATTGGATGATTCAATAAACTCTTTTCCTTTTGTTTATCTAACCTAAAAAAGTAAACTATATAAGGATTTGAATTATTTCATAACATATTTTCCAATTATTTATCTAACCTAAAAAGTAAAATCAACTAAGAATAAATATATTTCCTTCAAGGTAATCCTTTATAATATATTAAACATATTATTTTCCCTTTTTCCTCTGATATACATATAATAAGTATTCTTATTATGTAAACCCAGTGTAAACAAAACCCTAGCTTTTAATTTATAAATGTGTTACTATTTGTGGTCTTGTGAACTTATATTTTGCACTGGCACCAAAAAAGTTATAAAAGCCAAAGTACTGACATAAAGAAGCTCCACTCTCACTTTCCTTATACATTTTATTAGTGAAATATTTTCTTGGTTCAAAAAAATATGAGTTCCAACAACAATAAAATTATTAGGAAGCTTTGTAATAAATCATCAAAGCATAATTATATCCTTGATACATATGGAGTTGATAAGAGAAATGTTGGTTTTTTATATTTGGGCCTTAGATCTAATCAAAATGATGAATTCTTTGTTTGTGCAAGCAGGTCCGAGAACTAGGATGAAAAAATAGTATTGGAAAGATTCAATGGATTCATGAGAATCCCATTTCAGAACATTTTGAAACAAGAATAGTACTTGTGGTCATCCAACTATTAAAAAATTGGACTTGCTTAACAATGTTGGGTCATCTAATGGATTAGATTTTTCTGATAATGAAAGCGATCAAGATGGTTTCTTCACTGATGATGAATTCGATCAGCACCCAGATATGAAAGAAATGAATTATGAGGAGCGCAGAAAATATTTTTGGTTCAGAAAATTCTTCAAATGTTTTGATAAATTAACTATTGATATGATTAATGATCCTACGAGACAATGGCATTGCCCTGCCTGCAAATATGGTTGAGGTGCGATTAGGTGGTTCACAAGATTTCAATCAATGTTGTCTCATACAAAAACTAAAGGTGGACCAAGGTATAAATTACACAGAGAGTTTTCTCACCTTTTAGAAGAGGAGCGGCGCATGAGGATCTGCGTATAAGAGGAATACATGTCTTTGAGCTCAATCAAGATTCATTATATTTTAGTTCTTCTACATGAATAGTCTTTCACTATATGTTTTAAAGAATAATTTACCATTTCTCTATGGTAATTCCCATGGGCCCTCAAAATAGGAAAATTTCATGCCTTTGAACCTTAGTTTGTTAAATTTCATACTTTTCTCATCATTATTGCATTTGTCATGATCAATTGAACATTCAACTTTATATAGTACCAAGAAGACACAGGGATGAAGGCTCACCATACGTTTAGATTATGACCTTTAATAGAAATGATTATGTCCCAAACCTATATTTCACCATTGGTAATAAAGGATTAATCGTCAGTGTTGGTAGGACAACTTAGACCTTTGAAGACCTTTGAACATCGTATTAGTGGATTCATGTCAGCTAGTTGTGTACACTTGGCAAGGAATGAAATGCTATTTCAGTTGAGGGTACAAGTTGTACCCTATTGATCTCTGATAGAGTATGATGGTTATTAGTATTTCCCATAATTGAGTCTCATAATATTTCATTGATCTTGTACTAATTTATTTCAGTTATGTACTTATCAATTGAATGTCTATTTCAATGGTCGGCACATCATATCATGTATTTCTTCTCTATTTATTTAAGCATCAAAGATTTCTAATATCCGGTCTACTCAAATTGGGGCATATGTCTAAGACTCAATAAATTCAAAGTACTGGCCATATACCTTCATGTGCTATATTGTTTTTTTAATGTAGTTTCTAAAGCTCAGCATTAAGCTCGCGACTAGAAAGATTTTCAATCAGGTCACAATAGTGTTGGTATGTCCTTATCTTTCGAGGGCAACACCTTATTTAACTTATTTAGTCCTTTTGTTGAAACAATTACAGTTAGTTATGGGACTTTCCCTACAACTCATTTTCTTCGAGGCTTTCATATAGAATATTTTGAGGTTTATGTTTTTTGGATATTTTTTTGACTTATCTGTTTGATGTTTTGCATTTAATACGCCTTCTATATTGAGCTTCTACATTAGATACTTTAAAAGTCACTATTTATACAAACCTTAGTTTCATGTCAGATTATGGGTTTGCTTATGTTCCGTTGTAGTTCCCATTTTTGAATAATTAATTAAGCTTTAATGACCAACTATTATGTCCTTTAAGGGTGGAACATTATCGCTTTGTTAATTGTAAGCTACAATTTTCTATAAAGCCCCAAAAAGGTTGCTATACTTGTTTGTGAAGTGGAGAAGGGTTGTCTTCCAAACTGAACAACAAATGAAAATGTGAGATAAAAGCATAGAATGGGAGAATAAACCAAAAGACCTCACCTACGATTGAGTCTCAGAAACAAGAGTTTGAGTTATCCTTTGAAGACCCGAAATCAGACCATGATGGTGTCCACTACAACCCATCAAGTGGAAAAGCCTAAACCCAAATAATAAGATGTGGAAGACACATTTTATATCAAACATAAAAAATAATAATAAGTAGAAGACAACGATAATGTATCTAGAATGAAGGGTAATATCATATATATTTGTAGTACGATACAAAATATACAAAAATAGGCCTGATGTAACACCCCAGAAGCTATTAGACTAAACTAGAGCAAAGTGCGAGAGTCAGAGCCAAGGAAGAGGGCAAGAGACAAGGGAGAGGACTACGATAGTCCACTATCCCATAGACACTACCCAAGCAACCAACACGGCTCGTGGTGTGGACCATGTCTCATGGTGTGGCTCGTGGTGGGACTCTTTCGTTAGTTGAGATTGGGTTTTCCTAGTAGCAATCTCTTGGGATGGAAGCTCTTCCGTTAGTAGAGGTTTGGTTTCTAGTAGCAATCCCCTTATCCCACTACTATGTGCCCGCATAGGTCTTTAGCTAGTGGATCCACCTAAGCTAAGAGTATGGTTCTACCTTAGGCAAGTAGGACACCCCTTTTCTGTGTAGGGCAGACACCGAATTCCATGTTTAGCTCACATGGTCTATGTCGGTGAAGGCTAATTCCCACTATGACAAGAACATGAATTACGAAGTATGATTACTCATGAAGTTATACTTAGTATGGGTAGGATTATTGGATCTTAATCATGCATTGCACAAGTATTCTTTGAGGGTAGTTGCGGTATCTTACTGTCATGCTTATGATGTATGCTTAATGTGGATTGTTGCAATGAGTTGCTTTTCTTGATATGACGTATAAACGGTGAATGATTCCGTGTCCATGAGTATTAGCTAAGGATGATATCAACAAATGGTAAGTATGATTATGGTGACCTAAAAGTGGTACTTAGTGTAGATTTGATTATGGGATCTTATCTATACATTGCACAAGTATAACTTAGGGTTACTTATGAGATGGTTCTATTATGATATGATGATCTAAGTATTGACTATGTATATGAAATATACCTCATGATGACTAATGTGTATAAATGTCTATGATGGAGGCTTTGCTTATGATTATGTTGTTATCCTTATATGAGTTATGTTTTTCGACTATTTCTATGATGATGTTCAGAATTGGCATATAGCATGGTTTTCCACCAAACTGTCCTTTTAGCATGTTTTCAAGGTTTTATGCATGGCTATCATACCTAGTGCATTTTTGTACTAACCCATATTTCTTCTACATTTTTCACAAAGTATAGGGTTTGGCAATGTCGACTTCCATCCTCGTGGCTAGGTTCATAGTAGATGAAGAAGAGAAGTTATGGTGAGTCCTCATCAGATTCGAGGGCTTGACCACCATGTCCTTTAAGTCTTTCTTTTATATTTTAGACTTTCGTATGGGTTGCGTCCCAAAGTGTTAGTCAAATGTTTATAGATGGTTTGAGACAATGTGTAGTGTTCCGCTTGTTTTTATAAAAGACTTCAATTGTTAAGAAAAGTTTTAAATTTCTACGCCATTTCCTATTATCTTATGTTATGATATGCTAAGAGGCTCGTATGAGGCTTTTCAAAGCCTTGTACATCGTGTCACATCTAGCGGGTACTCCAGGGTTGTGACATATGGATATCTGATTGTAGCCCTAATACCCATCAAGAAAGCAATACCAACCCTTACCAGCAAGGCGATCCAACATCTGATCCATGGACGACATCGGAAAGTGATCCATTTCTGTCTAAGCATTCAATTTGTGGTGGTCCATGCATACTCTCCATCCGATAATTGGCCTCATCGGAACAAGCTAGTTGTTTACATTAGGGACCACAGTAATCCCACCTTTCTTAGGTACACACTACACATGACAAACCTAACTACTATCTGCAATGGGATATATGACCCCAACATACGGCCATTTGATGATTTCCTTTTTCACTACCTCTTGCATAGGCGGATTTAGTCTCCATTGGTGCTCGATATTAGGCTTGTTGTTCGGTATGAGTTGGATTTTATGAGAACAAATGCCAGGAGGAATCCCAATAATGTCTGCAGTAGTCCACCCAATAGCCTGCTTGAACCTCTTCAACACAGAAACCAATGCCTCTACTTGTGCCTCACTAAAATCGGCTGCATTAATTACTGGTAAAGTGCCATCTTTCCCCAAGAATACATACCTCAAACACGATGGTAGAGCGTTAAGCTCCAAGTTTGTAGCTTCTTCCACAGACAGTCGCAATTCTTCATATCTAGATTCAATTTCTTTGGTTTGGAACAGAATTTAAACCTATCAAGTGTGATAACTAATTAACCATAGTCGTCAATACCATCGCCCTCAAAATTCATCATTATCGCTGCCAGTGCATCAACACCCAACTTCTCTTCGATAGACACTTCAGAAGCTCACTCCACAATATGATTAACCAGTGATACTGACTTGAGACCACTTTCCTGCTTCATAGACCTACAGATGTTGAAAGTTACCTCTTCATTATTCAATTGGAACTTCATCTGCCCTCTCTCCATAGCGCGAAGGCGCACCCAATAGCAAGGAATGGTGTCCCTAATATGATGGGAACCTCAAAATCAACCTCACAATCAAGTATCACAAAATCTTCCAGAAAAATAAATGACTCCACTTTCACAAGTACATCTTGGAGAACACCAATGGACTTCTTCGCAGTTCTATCGGCCATGAGAAGTCGCATCACAATTAGTTTTGGAGCCCCTAAATCCAACTTCTTGTAGATAAACAATGGCATCAAATTAATGCTAGTACCCAAATCATACAACGCCTTCACAAAATGCAACAACCTAATCGTACAAGGAATAGTAAAAGCTCCAAGATCCACTTTCTTTTGCACGGGTGACCTCGCAGCAATAGCACTACAATGTTGTAACCTTGCATCATCTGCAAAACGGACAACCCTCTTTTTGGTCACGACATCCTTCATAAAGTTCGCATACCTAGACATCTGCTCCAAAGTTTATATCAGCGAAACATTGATGGAAAGATGCTTCAACATAGTAATGAACCTTCTATATTTTCCTTCTTCAGTCTTCTTCACTAATCTATGTGGGAATAGAGGTGGAGGTCTGGGCATGGGAACAACTTTTTGGGTTATCTTCGCTTCTTTCTCTGTAGCAGCTTTAGACTCTCCAGTAACCTCAACTTCATCTTCATCTCTTTCTGCCACAATTTCAACCTCAGACGGCATAGGGGGATCAATGGTCTGTTTGCCTCCTCGAGTAGTGACTGCCATACAATGCCCATCATTCTTTGGATTATATATGGTGTTACTAGGAAGTGTGACATGATGAGGTGGGTTCACAGTAGTTGACAACAGGTTAAACTGCTACTCAAGTTGCTTTATAGACACTGCATGGGCATCAACTTTTTGACCGATTCCAGATAAGTCATTCCGTATCTCTTTCACATTCTCACCAGTTACATCAAACCTCCTCATCATATTCTGCATCATATCCTCAATCCGTGACATACTACCCCCAGCTTCTCTATTACCAGATTCCAAATTTGCAGGTGGAATATAAGGCCCAACTCTCTTGTTTCTGTTGCAATAGTGTTTCGATTGTATTTGTTATCACTATTATAGTTCCCATCCCGGACATAGTTACCCTTTTGATTGTAGTTACCATAGTTCCGACCTTTGTTTCCTTGCCCTTGAAGCCAATTATCCGAGTTGGAACCTTGAGCATTGGCTCGGAAACCTCCTGTCTGATCATTTACCAAATAAGCATCCTCCTCATAGTAGCATTCCTCAACTAGTGTGGTGGAGTTCTAGTTAAGTAATTTACCACATTCACCTTTTTGTCACCTCCGCTAACATACTTCAACACCAACCCAAGTTCTATCCTCATCTAAGTCATCTCCTCATGAAGGTCATCAATAGATTGACTAGGTGCAGCTTGAACTGCAAATATGCTTCTTCTAGTGTCTCACTTTCTAGTGCTCCATGCTCTATTATTTCGGGAAATCTTCTCCTGTTTCTCAGCGATCTCCTAAAAAGTGCACTCATCATCAATGCGGTGATTTGAAACACTTCTTATGAATGTAGTGAACCTATCCCACAAACTAGTCACAGACTCTCCAGGTAGTGCTACGAAATTGTTCAGTTTGTCCTTGTGATTGAGCTTTTTAGACAACGGGAAATAATTTTCCATGAACATCTTGTGCAATTGGTTCCATGTATGAATTGAGTTATATGGAAGCTCAGAAAACCACACTCCAGCATCACTGGTCAATGATAGAGGGAAGACTCTCAAACCTATCACGTTCATATCAAACTCCGACTGTCCCACACAACTTCTGAAGACACTCTACAATTTGGCTATGTGCCCGTGCGGATCTTCCGAAGCCACACTAGAAAACAACCCCTTGTTGTAAGCATCTGCATTAGACTGCTAGTCACCACAAATGTATGCCCTGGAGGTTGAAGAGGGAGAACAATAGGTCCTTCTGATTCAACTCGATTGAAGTTGACCCTGTATTTATCTCGCAACCTCGGTTCTAGCAGATTCTGTACCCTCAAAGCATCTCCAAGTATATTACCACCATCATCCTGAGCGTGCACATTAACAACCCCAGGAGGCTGCAATTTAACTCCATCACCTAGAGTATCTCCTATTGGATTGACTTGGACCCCTTGATTATTCATCTTTCTCAAATTTTGCTCAACTCTGAATCGCATGGTGTCAATGGTTTGCCTCGACTCCGTGTACTTGGCATACAGAAGAGTTGAAACATGTAGAAAATAATAACAAAAGAAAAAGTAAAATTAGGAAATAATTGACTAAAGTTCAATAATGTAGTTAAACTTAATCTAAAAATCTTATTCCCCAGCAGCGGCGCCAAAACTTGATACACTCAAATTACACTTTCCTAGACAAGTATAAGCAATCGTCGTCAAGTAAAGAACCCAACTTGTAGGTTGGGATCGATCCCACGGGTAATAGAGGTCAGACTTAAACTTAACTCACAATTATATTCGTTTAGTCAAATTATTTCCGAAACAAGTAATTAAAGGGGAGGTTTTGGTAAGCAAATAACCAATTTTTGTTTAAGTAACAAGTGAGCAAGATTTAAACTTCGAGTTATCAATATGAGAGAGAAACTAGGGTGTATGTATTTCTCATAAGTTCTTAACGCAGTAATCCTAATAATAGTAATCCTTTCCTAGTGATTTACATGCAAAGTTGGAAAGTTAAATATCCCTAAGTGATTGGTCCTCCAAGTACGGAATTTCACTCTGCACCTTGGTCCGGCTACGTGTTTATACTTTACAAACCCTTACATTTACCTCAGATTAGACATCACATCAAGGTATGACTTAGTTTTCACCCTCGCACCAATTGACATTAGACTATTAGATAGTATCACACTAAAACTAGGTTGATAATTATTTTCTCATTAACTACCTCCTTGGTCCAAAAAATAGCAAGAAGGTGAGTTCTACAGTGTACACTCGTTAAAAAGACTTCTAAGAGAAAAAATTACCAATACATGCATCAACACTATTCAAGAATTACTTAGTTATTAATCATACGTTGTTAATTTCTCAAGGTTCCACAACCCTAGTTGTGGATTTAACTACTCATGCTTGAAAGAACAAAATTCATTGTTTGATAATAAGAATTGATGAACTTACGTTTAGAGTAGATGAAACCCAAAATCTCCAATTTAATTTCAAAGAAAAAATCATATAGACCAAAATACGGAAATCAAATTGCTAAAGTAGCAAGTTAATTCCCAAAGAAAATGTGAAGAACTAAAAGTAAACAATAATGTCTAACCCCCAAAAATGAGGTTTTCATACCCTATTTATATAAAAACATGTCCTAAACAAAATGGAAACAAAATAAGGAAATATACTTCTAGAATGCGGCATCAATCGATGACTCGACCTACAGACCGTGTTTAACACCTCAACTTTTCAAAACGTCTAAATTAACTCGTATCTTTGTGGAAAGATAAGGAGGGTGGGTAATGAATTAAAAAGGGAAAAGGGCCTGATTTACCCCTGAACTTTATGATTTGGAGCTGATATACCCTCCGTTTAAAAAATGGCCCATATATGCCCCTGCCGTTATAGAAATGGCCCATATATGCCCTTTTACTTAACAGACCAATATTTAATAAATTAAAAATTAATTTTTTTATGCTTTAATTTGAGAAAATTCCACGTGTCTCTTAAAATACCCCACCCAATAACTTTTTACCAACCCGACCCAATTGAAAACAAGAAAACCCCACCCACTTAAATAAACCTAACCCATTTCATTCTATGGTCTCCACTCTCCACGCTCAACAAGAAAAAAAATCAAAAACTTATTAGGTTTCAGTGAGCTCTAAATTGGCGTCAATCAGTCTCAATATCGTTCAAAATCTTATGTAAGTTTCAATTACTTTCTTCCCTTTTCTTTTAAAGATCTTGGTGTTAGAATTATAGGGTAAATTGTGAGTAGAGTGTTACTAATGTTTTTCTTGATATTCTTTGCTTGAAGTGATATTCTTATGTGTTTTATTTTGTCTATTTAATGACGTAGGAAATGGACATATTGAATTGGTTCAATTGTTTTTGCCGATAGGTGTAGACGTTGATTTACGAAGTGATGTTGATGTTGGAACACCATTTATATGCATTGTAGACCGCTACCAAGAAGATGCTATCAAGGTTTTGCTAGAACACCATGCTAATTTTGATGCTCAAATAGGAGATGATAATATGTGTCCTCTGCTAGCAGTTGCGGCAACCGATTCTTTTCGTTGTGTGGTAAAGGAATGGGATACTGTCAATGTTAAGGTTGGTGAAGGAGTGTGGTGTGATGAAATAACTTCTTTACTCGTTGCTGCTCGTAAAGGTTATGCATAAATTATTTAATGCTTACTACAAGCTGGAGTTGATCTTACTATCGCTGATCAGGATAATTACATGCTAATACATCTTGCAGTTACAAGTGACAATCGAGAGTCTGCTGAACTTTTATTGGCCGTCACACCACAGATTCAGAGTGTTCGTGAACGGACCTTGGATGGAGTCAATGCGTTTATGAATTTTTTTTAAATTCGAGAGAAAAGTTTGTAGTTATTTTACATTCAGTTGCTTAGTTGGGTGGGTTCTTTTCTTCACTCACTGAGGCAAAAAGTTTGTAAATTTTGGAAATATAGTAATACTTTGTAGTATCATATCTTTTATGGGAATTTAAATGCTAGATTCCAACGCCATATTATGCGACTAAACTATTTCATCTCACTTGCAGTTTTGTGACTTATGTGTAATTAAGTTTCGATTCACTGTATTGATTTATGACAACTTTTGATTCACCTTATTTGGTCTTGTGTAGTGATTTTGTCAACTTCTGTATTATTTAGTAATGAAAGAGAATCAAAAACTTGAGGTAAAATGATAGAGAATCATCAATGACTCCTTCACATTCCACGTTGAATCATCTTTGAGCTATCTACTAGTTCAAAGAAGTTCGTGAATAATGCTAATTTTAGTTGTAATTTAAACAACGCTACCAATCAAAGCACATAAATTTACTCTCTCGCACCAAATACAATCAACAATAATTACACCAGATGCAGTAGAATATAATTCTCAATTTTCATAAAATTTTCTTAACACAAGTTACCAGCAAAAGAAGATTAACCTTCTGGTGGTTAAACCAACCACGAATATCTACTATATGGTTAGAAACAAAAGAAAATGTTTGGATTTACATCATATAATACTATCCAAAATAACCACCTAATGTCAAAAAATGATCAACCACACAACGACTTCTAAACTAGATCATCATCAGTATCCACGGGCCAATTGCCCTTCATTGCCATTTGCTTCACTCTTTTTTTCTTTACTTCAACTTGTAACCGACCAGTCGTGACTGCTTTCTTGCCCTTCCAAGCAGTATTCTTTGGTGAATATGGTAGATCCGAAGGGGTCGCGATTACTCTCGCATCCCCTTTAAAAACAATCTTCCTGCTTCCTATTCCTTCAAATATTCGAGACCTCTTTTCCATCCTTGTTTCTGTCTCAGAAATTACCATTGGTTCCAATGCTGGATCTTCTTCATTCCCGATCTCAGGACCATAGGAAGTCGATTGTTGTGTCTAAAATTGTTGGGGTGAAGCTTCTGTCTCATACACTACAGTGTCACTACATGTAGAGTTTTTTCCTACTCGACTTTTGACTGCCTGCTTTCTTGTTTCTTTCATGTGAACTTTCACCGTCTTCATGGTCCTTCAACCCAAAAAAAATGTTGAGATTAACAAAAACAAACACCTTTTAACTAAAATAAAAAATTAAGAGAGATTACCTTATAACGTCCGTTAGCATTGTGATTGAAATCACCACACTTGTTGCATCTCATTATAGTTCATTTTCTTGACTGCTTCCATGCCCCCTTTCTCAAACTTGCCTCATCAGTTTCTCTATTTGTTTTCATCTTGGGTCTGCCAACAAGTTTTACCATTTCTGGAGGTTCCATTGCTTGAGCAGGGTCAATTTTCCAGAATTGAGAACCCCTAACTGGTTGCAACTTGTGCTTGTATGTTAACAAATAAGACTCTTTTCTGTACCAGTAATGAACCTCTTCTAACGGTTCAGTTTTTTTATGCAAAAGTGCCTTGATGGCATGGTGACATGGAATTCCATCCAAGTCCCAAAATCTACAAGTGCATTTCTTCAACTCCAAATTCACGGTATGTGTGTCTATTTCTCCATCTTTCACTTCATAACCATAATCTCCATTGAACTCAACTGTACAATTGGTTGCCATTAATCGATTGTCATTGTACAATTTCATAGCCGTTGGACTGATATCATTTTGCCATTTTCTGCCCATTTTTTCATTTTTCACCAACATATTCATCACGTTCACTCTAATTTCCTCCAACATTTTAATGATTGGTTTTTGTCTAGCATCAAGTATCCAACTGTTAAAAGACTCGGTGAAGTTATTGTCTACCATTAGATTCTTACATTGAGTATCAAAATATGCCCTACACCATTTAATTACAAAAAAATGAAGAAGATCACTAGCTGAATCTTCATCCACCTTTCCTAACACCTTCAAAGTATCTTTGAATTCTTCTTCATAGGAACTCCATGCACACCACCACATAAATTTTTTCTCTTCACCACTCCGCCATTTCTTGCACCAGCCTCACACAGAACCTATGGTGCGCTTCTGGAATTCCTCTCATGTTTTTGATAGGGTATTTTGGATTGTTTTGAACTTCATCCTTAAAATAAACAGCCAAGGTATGATAAGTTGCCAATGGATTAACAAAAGAATCACCACAAGTATGCTTAGGCTTCAATGTTTTAACCTTAAATGTTGCTGATTTTCCATTCTTAGATATGAGAAGAGTAGAGAGACAACCATCATAACACTCATATCTAATTCTTTTTGTATCACTTTTTTTTGTTTTCAACTTCTTTTTGTTAGCCATAGCATAAAAGCGAATAACCTGCCTAGCTTCTTGAATAGTCTTAAAAGTCATATCCATTTCTAATTCCTTAAACTTTTCAAGTCCATCACTCACAACTCTCTCTTTTTCATGTTCATAACGTTGAAGCACTTCAGCATTATAGTCAACAATTTCACAGTTGTTGCCCATTTCATAAAGAGTATCATCCTCCACATCACTATAATCACAATCAGTAGAAGCTTCAACATCCACAGAATATGATTCAATATGATATATGATATTTGTGGCAGAAACTAATACAAGCCCTTAGCATTCGTCATTGCATTATCATAGAAAAATAGCGGGAAGTTTAAAACTTTTCATAATATAACACAAGACTTAGAAAGTCACCTCATTTAAACCCTTAATACAAAATCGGAATACTACGTCTCAAAGTAGCCATCTTAAAACACGACTAAACACAAGAGGAACACATCTTTCACAATAAAAAAGGAACTACTATCTAGTACAATGAACTTAAAGAAACTCTTAAACATAAAGGTCCTTGAATCTTTAAGGACACACTCGAACTTGGGAATAGTAAGCCAAGCTCATCACTTCTAGGAAAGTCCTTTAGCCACCACCACCTACACTTG
>JAJOOO010019037.1:0-49052 GCA_029582685.1 Solanum piurae | reverse complement strand
CAGGCCCACGACAACATGACAATTATCGGGGCAACATTGATATAGCAGACTCTGATGGACCTATTGTCCTACCTCCTCTACCTCCACAGCACACATTTGTGGTGACTAGTAGCTTGATGCAGATGCTTACAGCAAGGGGCTTATTCTCAGGATCACCAATTTAACAAGGTAACCAGAAAGAATAAGTATCCCCTTCCGAGAATCGATGACTTGTTTGATCAACTCCAAGGGGCTAATTACTTTTCAAAGATTGACCTTCATTCGGGTTACCATCAACTAAGGGTAAAAGGGGTTAATATACCCAAAATGACTTTCCGGACTAGGTATGGGCACTATGAATTCCTTGTGATGTCATTTGGCTTGACAAATGCCCCATCGACATTCATTGACTTAATGAATAGGGTGTTTAGGCAATACCTTGATATGTTTGTGATCATTTTTATCGATGATATTTTGATCTATTCAAGGAATGAGGTTGATCATATGAGCCATTTGAGGATTGTATTAAAGTCCTTAAGGACCACCAACTTTATGCGATGTTTAGTAAATGTGATTTTTGGCGAAGGTCCATAGCCTTCCTTGGTCATATTGTGTCGTGCAAGGGTATAGAGGTAGATCCTAAGAAGATGGATGCGGTCAAGAGTTGTCCTAGACCACTAACCTCTACCGATATTAAAAGCTTTTTGGGTTTGGCCAGTTACTATAGGAGGTTTGTTGAGGGTGTTTCTTCCATTGCTTCTCCGTTGATGGCTTTGACTCAAAAAGAAAGCTAAGTTTGTGTGGTCGGAGGTTTGTGAGAAAAGCTTCCAAGAGTTGAAAGATAGACTTACGTCCGCTTCGGTGTTGACCTTACCAGAGGGTACTGATGGGTTTGTTGTATATTGTGATGCCTCGAGAGTGGGGTTAGGATGTGTACTCATGCAACATAGTATGGTGATTGCCTATGCTTCAAGTCAACTTAAGATTCATGAGAAGAATTATCCGATCCATGATCTTGAATTAGCGGCGGTAGTATTTGCCTTGAAAACATGAAGACACTATCTATATGGGGTGCATGTTGATGCATTCACCGATCATAAGAGTCTTCATTATGTGTTTACTCAAAAAGACTTGAATATATGACAAAGAAGGTGGTTAGAAATTTTAAAGGATTATGACATGAGTGTCCTTTACCACCCCGGTAAGCCTAATGTAGTTGCGGATGCCCTAAGTCGATTTTGCATGGGTCGTGTGGACCATGTAGAGGATGAGAAGAAGGAGTTAGTTCGTGATGTACATAGGTTGGCCCGGTTAGGTGTCCAACTAGTGGATTCCACCAAGGGTGGTATCATGGTCCACAATAGTTCCAAATCATCCTTTGTGATGGATGTTAAGTCTAAGCAAGATCTTGATCCTATATTAGTTGAGTTGAAAGAGTCGGTACTCAAGAAGTCCGTTGAGGCTTTCTCCCAACGGGGAGATGGGGTGCTTAGGTACCAAGGTCGATTATGTGTTCCGGATGTTGATGGCTTGAGAGAGAAAATTCTAGAATAGGCTCATGGTTCTAGGTATTCTATTCATCCAGGAGCCACCAAGATGTACCGTGATCTATGGAAAGTCTATTGGTGGAATGGTATGAAGAAGGATATAACTGGTTTTGTAGCCAAGTGTCCGAATTGTCAACAAGTTAAGGTCGAACATCAAAGGCCCGAAGGTATATCCCAAGATATAGATATCCCCACTTGGAAGTGGGAGGATATGAATATGGATTTTATTGTGGGTTTGCCTCGTACTCGAAGGCAACATGATTCTGTTTGGGTCATTGTCGATAGAATGACAATATCCGCCCACTTTATTCCTATCAAGTTTCACTTTCGGCAGAAGACTATGCCAAATTGTACATCAAGGAGATAATGAAGTTGCATGGAGTTCCTTTATCTATTATTTTGGATCGGGGTACTCAATTTACTTCACATTTTTGGAAGACATTCCAATAAGGGCTTGGTACTAAGGTTAAACTTAGTACCACTTTTCACCCTCAAATGGATGGTCAAGCGGAACGTACCATTCAAACCTTAGAAGACATGTTGAAGGAGTGTGTTATAGACTTCAAGGGTAATTGGGATGACCATCTACCATTAATAGAGTTTGCCTACAATAATAGTTACCACTCAAGTATTGCCATGGCTCTTTTTGAAGCATTGTATGATAGGAGATGTAGATCTCCAGTTGGTTGGTTTGAAGTAGGTGAAATTGCTCTAATTGGTCCCGATCTAGTTTATGAGGCCATTGAAAAAGTTCGACTCGTTAGAGAGAGGTTGAAGACAGCCCAAAGTCGGCAAAAGTCTTATGTCGATGTTAGAAGGAGGGATCTAGAATTTGAAATTGGTGATTCGGTCTACTTGAAAATCTCACCTATGAAGGGTGTGATGAGGTTTGGTAAAAAGGGGAAGCTTAGTACCCGGTATGTGGGGCCATACCAAATCTTGAAATGTGTTGGGAAAGTTGCTTATGAGTTAGACTTACCGAATGAGTTGTCTCCGGTTCACCCGGTGTTTCATATTTCCATGCTTAAGAAGTGCATTGGAGATCTGGTATCCATCATTCCTTTAGAAGGATTGGGGGTTGATGAGAGTCTATCCTATGAGGAAGTTCCGGTAGAAATTTTGGATCGTCAAGTTAAGAGGTTAAGAAACAAGGAAGTAGCTTTCGTAAAGGTGTTATGGAGGAATAACTTAGTTGAGGGTGCTACATAGGAGGGCGATGCCGATATGAAGTCCCGCTATCCTCATCTTTTTCCTTCTACTCCTATTCAAGCTTGAGGTAAGTAGTTCCTCTTGAGTTCCTTGTTTTGGGAGTCATGTGTGCTATGTGTGTTCTTCATGATTTTCATATGATTATGCATGTTCTTGAGAAAATTCATGTTTAGTGATGAATGAGTTGTTTACATGATTTATGTGTTCCTCATGTTGTTGTGCATTTGAGTATGATGTTGCATATTTGACTTCATGAGATGAATTGATGAACATGCTATATTATGTTTTATGAGATGGCATATTGGCTCCGTAATCTTGTGTTGAGCATACTTTTATTGGAGAAGGTAATTCCTCCTATGAACATGAGATATGTTAAATTTCATGCATATTGGGTTGATAGATGTAGTTCCTACTTCCTTTTGTTGCATAGATTATGTTGAGATGAAGTTGAAGTTTCCTCCTTTATTTGGTGCATTGTTTTGATATTTCATGCTTGTTAGGCTGCTAGTCTTGAGTTTTTAAATTCCGTAAGGTATCTAGATCGTCATTCGAGGATGAATGTTCCCAAAGGGGAGATAATGTAACACTCGAAAAATTAATAGGTGAAACTAGAGCCTAACGTTTGAGTCTTAAAATTTTATGCATAATTTGGAGTTGTAAAATAGCCAAAAATTTGACTAAGTATAAGTTCAAGAGAGGGTTCAAGGAAGGTGAAAGGCATCACTGCCCTTACAAGCGTCCTTGAACTTTGCCTTAGCCGTGTGGGAAAAAGGCATGGTTCAAGGAAGGCTTCAAGGCACGTGAAAGCCTTCACTGCCCTTAAAACCTCGCGTGAACCATGCCATAGCCGTATAGGCATGAAGGCAAGTTCACTTGAGGGTTGAAGGAGCATGGAAGTCTCCATCACCTTTGGAAGTCCCTTGTGGACTTTTCCTTAGCCGTGTGGGTAAAACGCTTTGTCCAGGTGAGAGTTCACGAGGCGTGAAGAGCCTTCACTGCCCGTGCAAGTCCCTTGTGGACTTTGCCTTAGTCAATTTTGGCAAGGGGCCAGTCCCACCCGATGGTCCATGGAACGTGGAGGACCCCGCTGCACGTGGAGTGCCATTTGTGAGGCCTGCCTTAGCCGCGTGGGCAGTAGGTGCAAGTCCACGATAGGTCGAAGCTTCCACTGCATGTGGAGACCCTCGTGGACAATGGTTTAGCTTCAAAAGCTAAAGGCAATAGTCCAAGGAAGGGTCCACGCCACGTGGAGCACTCCATTGCCCATAGATGCCCCCCTGGTACTTGCCTTAGTTTTTTTAGGGCAGTATACGTGGGGGGAGGGGAATGGGTATTTTCATAATTTTTATTCTAAGTCCAAATTAAATGGGTATATTTTATATTATTTTTAAATAAATATATAAGGTATTCATTTAAAATCAATCTAGAGAAGATCAAGAGAAGATCAAGAGTGATCTCCTCATGTCCCTTCTAGTATGTGTTTCATGCTCTAGTAAATTTTTGGATTTCTTATCTTTTGTGACTTGTTATGTTGGACTTTGAAGTTTTTTTTAGTATGCATGATGTTTAGAAGAATTTATGTAGGCTTACTCCCAAGGGGGAGATAGTGTGCCTACCCTGTAGGGTTATTGTGTGCTTGATGTGATTTCCTTATATGCATGTCAATGAAAATGCTTAGGTCTTGTTAGAAATGACTTATATGCATTGTTTTCCTCATGTTGTAGTGCATTTGAGTAGATTTGCATATAGACTTCATGAGATGAATAATGAGCATGTCTTGATTTTGGAGCTGAAAGGTTCCTCCTTGAATAAATGCTCTTTGAGAGTAATTTGCATTTAGGCTCCATGAGTGTGTTTTGAGCATCTTTTAGCTAGGATATGTTAGTTCCTCCTTGAAAATGAGTAGATATAGAATTCATGCATTTTGGGTTGGTAGAAGTAGTTCCTACTCCCTTGTGTTGCATTGATGTGTTTAGCTTGGAATTGAAGTTTCTTCCTTGGTTGTGTGCATTTAGATGTAGTGCATTCATGATGGGCTTCTAGTTTAGAATTCTGAATTTAAGAAGTGTTTATAATCTTCATTAGAGGACGAATGATCCCAAGGGGGAGATATTGTAATACCCCGGAAACTAGTAAGTTGAACTAGAGAGTTCTAGAGCTTTTCGTACGAGTTTTAGAGCTTGATGAGAGGGTTTAAGTTGTAAAAATAATTCCCATACTTAGAAAAGGGGTTTAAGGGTTAGGGCGTCAAGGTACGACCCCCCAAGGACCACCCAAGGGGTCATTGAGGAGGACCTCAAAACAGCCCCAAAAGCTGTCAAAAAACAGGCCACTCACGCTTGGCACCTACTGGCCGTGGGTGGACCCAAGCCCCGTGGGTGGACCCACGCCCCGTGGGTTGGGGTCGTGGGTCAAGGCCTGTTTTGGCATGCAACTTCTGGCCTATGACCAGCACCGACGGAGGTGCAGTACGCTCCGTGACTCCACCCACGGTCCGTGGGTGGTGGAGTCGTAGGTCATGGCAGTTTTCAAGGTTTTGTTTTTAAGTTAGGGGTTTGGGGGTTAATTAGTAATTTCGTTAGAGGTTAAGGGAGGTCGGTTAGTTAGTTATTAAACCACCTATATATACCTAATAGACCCCTAAACTAAATCATTTAACTCATTCTTCAAAGCACCCAAATTCTCTCCAAATAATTCTCTCTCTAGAAGTGAAGAAGAAGAAGAAGAAGAGAAGGAAGAGGGCAGAATTTCCTCCATTGATGAGAGATTGATTAGGGATCTTAATTAAGGTATGTTAGCTTATTCATCTATGGATTCTTCCACCCATAGATCCTCCTTAGAAATCCCCCAATTGTGAAGTCAAAAACCCAATTCTAGCTAGGAGTTCTCTTACATTGTGGGTAGGGTTTGGTTATGATTCCAATCTAGTGGATAATACCTAATTATGATTGTATTAGCATTGAATTATTATATTATGATGAATTTATGTGATTTATATGGTAAACCTTAATCTAAATTGATGAATGTGATATTTGTGGGTTTATGCCATTAGAGGTGAAATTGAAGGTTCATAGGTGATCTTGTTAGATAAAATGTCATGAGTAGTAATTGTTCAAGGTTAGGAACATATAATCATGAATTGAATTAAACTTTATTGAATATGAAGGATCATGACTTGTAAAGATGGAATTGAACCTTTATGATCAATTATGACTAGAATCACCTACTAATGAAGGATGTGGTTGAATTACCTTGTAATCTAGGTATAATGATGAGATTAAGAAAGAAAGCTTGAAAGTAGGGCTTGTAGTCATCAGTATTAGGGCTTTTGGGGTAAACTCAATATTATGTGATTTTGTTGTGTATTGCTTCTCTCTTACACACTTAGCCATAAATATGCTAGGAGATCCAAGGTTCTCTCACATAGAATGATTCTAGGTTGACTTAATAACCTAAAATGAATCAAAGCATGTTTAGAATAGCTTGAAGTTATGATATATGATCCCTTCATGCGTAGCTTGACTTGGTAAGACAAGACCAAGATATGATAGCTTGGGAATGAGGATTTACACTCTCCTAAGGGTATCTTGACTTAACATTGTAGGATGCATGTCAAGGGTAGCATGAGTTAGGAGTAGTCATGGTAGCCTAGGATTGAGGATTCATGCTCTCGTGTGGGTAACTTGAACTGGCATTATTAGGATGCCTTCATGATAGCACGACTTGGTTTGGCCAAGACCATTTCATGGTAGCTTTAGGATTTAGGACTTATACTCTCCTAAGGGTAGCTTAGGATTGATGATTCATACTCTCCTAAGGGTAGCTTGACTTTGCATTGTAAGATGCATTTCAAGGGTAGCTTGAATTAGGGTTAGTCATGGTAGCTTGGGATTGAGGACTCATACTCTCCTAAGGATAGATTAAGATTGAGAATCATACTCTTCTAAGGATATCTTGAATTTGTATCATAGTATAATTTTAAGGGTAGCATGACTTAGTTGGTCTAGGACTATTTCATGGTAGCTAGGATGGAATACTTGTACCTTTCCTAGGGTAGCTTGGACTTGCATGTTAGTGTGTCTTACAAGGTAGTTAGCTTAGCTTAATATAGTTATGTTAGTAAGATGATAGCATGGTCTAGCCTATTAGGGGGTTATTCCTTGGTAGCCTTGAATTGAGAAATAGAGTTCAGTCATGGGTTGTGACTTGCCTAGTACTAAATAGAGAGGTACCTTAGATGAATAGAGGTAAATAGTCAAGAGGGCCTAGTCCCCAACTAGTGAGCATTCATGATAGTCTAAAGGGGTACTTAGTGTGGGTAGTAGTATGGGATGCTATCCATACATTGCACAAGTATGAATTGAGGCTAGTTATGAAGGGTTCTCTTAGATAGTATAGACTTAGATTTGGTTGTAGCCATAGTTTCCTTCCAAGATATGATTGACTAAAGGTAATAGTTCCCTTGTCTACATGAAGTAAGCCACTAGTGAGACCAAAGGAGGATGAAATGACTAGGATGATTTCAAGGTTATGCTTAGTGTGAAGGGTAGTATGGGATAACTTTCATGCATTGCACACGTGTTCTTTGAGGTTAATTAGAAGTATGGTGCCCTTATGGTAGAAAGGCTTAAGACTTAACCATGCATATAGACTATGATGAAGATGACCAAAAAGGGATGCTTAGCTTGGGTGGTATTATGGGATGCTATTCATACATTGCACAAAGTATGCTTTGAGGTTACTTGAGAATGGTTCTATTATGGCATAGATGACTAAGAGTCAAATTATGCTTATATGATCCTTATGTTGGAGACTTTGCTTATTATGATTATGATATTGTCTCTTATGCTTATGGTTTATCTTTCATGAAGTATTTCATATGATTTTGGATTATGTCTTATACTGACTAATCCTTGTCTTATGCTCTTATGATTATACTAGCTAACATATTTAGTACATTATGTACTAACACATACTTTTCCTACATTCTAATCAAATGTAGGGTTTTGGAGATTGAGTGCTACTCTTGGAGATGGGATTCTAGAAGTTTCAAGGAGTTGAAGATCTTGGTGAGTCCTCATAGCTTCGAGGACAAAACCCACCATTTCCTTTATGTCTTTTATTTTCATGTTGAGACTATTGTATGGGCTGTGTCCCAAGAGGTTTATTTTAAAGTTGTGTTAGATGGTTTGAGACAAAGTATAGAAAGACTTCCGCTTGCTTTTATGAAAATGACTTCGATTGTAAAAGTTATAAATTTTCCCGTATTTTTCTATTACCTATGATTATGATATGCTATGGGCTTGTATGAGACCCCTTCGGGGTCAAGTACGCCATGTTACACCTAGGGTACCCTATCAAAATCATTCTCACAAAGACCCAAATCAAAATCAAAAGTTCATCTTCCTCACAATATTTCTCTCTCTAAGAAGAGTAAAATTGAAGCTTGCGCTTGAATAAATCAAGGGTTTTTCATCAAATTCTTCAAGGATTCATCATCAAGGTATGATAGTTTTCATCTTTGGGTAGATTCCACCCAAAGAGCCTCTTAAAACTTGATTTCAAAACTTGCAATTTTCCCCAATTTCAAGGATTTTGGTCGAGTGACTTGGGTCCTTTTTAAAAATGGTTTCAACGGTTGAATTATGTTGGGTTATGATTGAATTGATTATTTATTATTGAATTATGGTGAAATTCCCCCAAGAACCCATAGATCCCCTCAATCGCTAAATTGTGATCTTAATTGAATTGATTGATTTTAGAAGCATGTAAATGGGTTTTGTATGAATTAATTGAATTGATTGAATTGTGTTATTACCCATATCTAATGTAGAAATTGTAGATGTTGGGTTGAATGTGATTCATGATTCTTGATGGGTAAATTATGAGAATTTGTACATGAACATGAGAAATATGCATGTGCTTCAAGAATTACTTTGACAATGAAGATTCTATGACTATGGTGTAATTGTGATATTGATTGGAAAGGTAATTCTACCCTATACCCTTACACATTATTATGCACGAATTATTATGACTATGATGATCTTGTTGTGTTGAATGAAAGGCTATTCTCATGAACACACTATGAATAAGATGTGAAAGGTTTACTCACATATTGATGATTCTAAGGTTGAAAGGACATTCTCACCTAATGAATCTATGAGCTATAATGATACCATGTTGGTTTGAGTGCCTAGGGAATTCTTTCATGAACATGAACTTAACTAAAGACTTAACATGAATTTAAAGGGAAATGCTTAGCACCAAGTGGATATGAGTATGAGATGGGTTCCTTCATGCTAGTTAGTCTAGGTTCCCAAGATAGTTATCTCATGAGATGGAAACCTTCACGTTAGTTAGTCCGGGGTTCCAGTAGTAATCTCCATATCCCTTAACTATGTGCCTACATAGGTCTTTAGCTAGTGGATCCACCTAGAAGCTAATACATGAGTTATACCTTAGGCAAGTAGGACACCTCTTTTCGGTGTAAGGGTAAGACACCGGATTCCATGTAGCTCAAATGGTGTATGTAGGTTAAGGCTATATTCCTCTACATGACAAGAATATGAACTAGGACAAGAACATGAACTATAACTATGGCTTCTTAAGAGGTTCTACTTAGTATGAGTGGGGGTATATGACTCCATTTATGCATTGCGCAAGTAGACTTTACGAGTGGTTGTGGTGTGGTTCTCTTATGCTATGAAGACTTATGAATTATGCATGTATGATATGAATTGTTGCTAAGAGTGACTTCACTTGCTACAAGATATGAATATGAATGTGTAACATTCCGGAAAGTTGTAAACTAAACTAATGTTTAACATGAACCTAGTAGGCTAAGTAAAGCTTGACGTTAGGATTAAAGCTTAGAAAATACCTCCCCGTATCTTGAATTTTATGTGTACATGTTAGAAAGTCAAGGACTAAACCCCAAGGACCAACTATGGGTCCTTGAGGAAAAGGCTTGGAAAAGTCACCTGGGCAGTGACCCACGAGGGCATCTACGCCCCGTAGGTCCACCCACCCCCCGTAGGTGGGGGTCGTAGGTCAAGCCCCCAATATGTAGGCTGCAGACCAAGCTGCAGGTCATGACTTACGGACCTGAAGGATGGCCAGTAGGCCAACCCACGGACCGTAGGTCCTAGGCATAGGTCATGCCTGTAATATGGTGATTCTCGGCCAAGGGAGGGGTAAAGGGGTAAATTCTTAGGTTAGTTATTATTAAGTGATGTCATTTTTAGTTTAATATTAGACCTATAAAAGGGGTTTTAAGCCATTGAATAACCCATATACCTCATAATCTCAACTACCCAAATAATAACCAACTTAACCCTCTCCAAATAATTATCTCTCTAAAACCACCATTGAAGAAGAAGAAGCCAAGGTCTAGCGCTCAAGATTTCACCTTTTCTACCCAAATTATTGGAGATTCTTCAATTAAGGTATGATGGTTTTGATTCATGGTTAACTTTTCATCCATGAAGTCCTTAGATTCTCTATTTCAAAGTAGGTAGTCTCCAAAACCTAGGGTTTCTACTCTAAGCCATGGATTCTTTCGGAGAACGTTTTCATTGATTTAGTTAATGTATATTATGATTGAATTGTTGATTATCAAAGTTTTTATGAGAAAATCCCCCTGAATCCATGTTTTCCCTATAACCCTAGTTTGTGACTTGTGAATTGGGTGAATTCTAGAAATTATGACATTGTACTTTTAGTAGTTTAGTTTATTGAATCATGTCACCATCTATATCTAATGTAGTATTTCTAGATTGATTGGTTGAATGTGATCTACAACCTTGAAGGGAAAAACATGAGAATTAACTATATGTATGAGATTTGTATGTATACATTTGTATTGCTTTGAGAGTAGCTAACTGTGATATATGGGTAAGGAAAAAAAGGAGTAGCTCAGGATCTCGAGGCATACTAGAGGGGCTTGACTAGAATCGTAGAAAGAAGTTAGGGAGAAAGATCCAAGTGCAAGCATTGAGTCAAACTGATTCAGGTATAGCAAGATAGTTCTTGTCTCTTTCTTATAGAGTCTGACACTTGCCCGGTGCTGGAAGGTCGGAAGGAGAAGTGTTATAAGCTTTGAGTGGAAGCCCCGGTTCTTTAGAAGTAGGGTGAGTGAGTCCGTTCCTTTCCTGTGAAGGTTTTGGGATATGTGACCAGATACTTCCTCCAGATCTAACGTCTCTATCAACCCTGCCTTTGGATTCGTATTTTGTTCGTACACAATCAACGGAGGCCTTCCCGACATATGTTGCAAGGTCTCCAATAGCATGATCTTACTTCGTCTTTCCCTTAATGGATCCCACTAATAGAATGGAACTATAACCAACCTTCCATGGTCTAGGTTCAAGGACAATACATATTGTGGCTTGGAGCCTTCTGCTCGAGCACATTTTCTTGCCTTTCTGCGGAAGCAATTCCCTATCTTGGTCGCGGGAAAGCTTCCTGAGAAGACTCTGAAGCTTTTTCCTTTTTTAGAGAGGCGGTCTATTTTTCGATAAAGTGAATTCTCAAATTCTTGTTCTCACGCTCGCGTGATTCATTTGATTTCCTCTAATCACCCTCAAGCACAATTGATCCAAGCTTGCGGGAATCTTGTTCAAAGGGATTGGCAGTACTTTTGTAAGCATACTCATAGAGAAGAGAGTAGAGTAACTATATTATAATCTAATTGTTGAGTTGATTGGATGATTATTCTCATGTACACACTTCGGTATGAATAACTTATAATGTGAAAGGTTTGTCACATATAGTGGTTCCAAGGGTTGAAGACTAGTCTCCCCTAATGAACATATGAGCTTTAGAATGAGATGTGGGATAGAGTGTCAAGACACTCTTCCTTAATTATAAAGTTAATTCAAGACTTAATGTAAACTCAATGGGAGTCATGCTTAGTATCGAGTGGATATTGATAATTAGACGGAAACTCCTCCGCTAGTAGAGGGTGGGTTTCTAGAAGAAGTCTTATAGGATGTAAGCTCCTCGGTTAGTAGAGGGAGGGTTTCTAGAAGCAATCTCCGTATCCCATAAACTATGTGCCCACACCTTACCTAGTGGATCCACGTAAGCTAAGAGTTCTACTTCTACCTTAGGCAAGTAGGACAACCCTTTTTCGGTGTGGGGTAGACACCAGATTCCATGATTGAGCTCTTATGATCTATGTCGGTTAAAGTTAATCCCACTATGATAGAATGAACTAGAGTTGGAGTTATGAACTATGATCACTTAATGTGTTTTCCGTAGTGTGGGTAGGAGTATGGGATCTTACTCATGCATTGCACAAGGATGCTTTGATGGTTCTTATGGTTTGTTTCCATTATGATTAGATGAATTATATGATGAATATTTGTATCTTATGCTTTTACACTTACTTCCATGATAGTTCCTAAACTTGGTCATATGCATAGTTTTAAACTAAAATGTCCCTTTTTAGCATATTTAATCATTTACATGCATAACTACCATACTTAGCGCTATTTTTTGTACTAACCCATATTTCTTCTAAATTTTCTACTAAGTGTAGGTTCCGGCATTTGAGGTGATTCCTTCAAGTTCAAAGCTTGGATTGACTCTCTCCAAAGCGTGTGGTATGTCCTCATGGATCCGAGGACAAGTGCTATATTGATGTTTCATTTCTTTCATTGTACTACACATTTTTAGACTTTCTAATGTAAGGGATGTGACCCTATTATTTTGAGACTTCGATTGTAGTAAATGGCTAATGAGACTATGTCTAGACTTCCGCTTTACTTGTATGAAAATTTTCTTAAACACTTGAAATTGTGTTTTACTCTTTATTCTTCTATACTTATGTGATGATGATAAGCTAACTTGCTTACTTGGGTCCTTTCAGGATTCCATGTGCCATGTTACGTCTAGGAGGTACCCTTGGGTCGTGACAAAATTGTTAATCAGAGCAAAAGGTTTAGAATGATTATACTATGATGTCTCATAAGCCACATTTAGTAGAATATTGTTCATAGTGTGAGGAGTGCCACATTTATGAGTGAGAGGCAATAAGATGTTAGGAAATTACACTTCTTTCATTACTCTTGAGTCGTGCCTTAGAGTTTAACTCTATAAAAGTTCCTCTCCTAATCCTTCTCTTGTGTCTTCAGGAAATGAATACACGAAGGGAAAATGGTAGAAGGGTGGAGGTGGAGAATGTGAATCGAGGAGTTCCTCAAGATAAAGAAACTCCTCAAGATGAGCAAGCTCTAGTTGATCCTCCGGAGATGACAAATGTGGAGATTAGGTCGGATTTCCTAACATTAACTCAAGCCATGACAGCTCAAGCTCAAGCCATAACAACTCAAGCCATAACAACTCAAACCCAAGGTATGACGGCTCAAGCTAATAGGGATGTTGAACCTCGTGTGAATCCAAATGTGAGTTCTATGGCTTCGAGATTGAGGGATTGTTCTACGATGAACCCTCCCGAGTTTCTTGGTTCCAAGGTGGAAGAGGATCCCCAAAGGTTTGTTGATGAGGTTAGCAAGATACTTGGTGCTATGGGGGTGTCTTTGGAGGAAAAGGCGAAGCTAACCGCCTACCAACTAAAGGATGTAGCTCAAATTTGGTATGAACAATGGAAAGGTGAGAGGCCAAAAGAAGCGGGTCCCATAGATTGGGAGGTGTTCAAAGAAGCATTCCTTGATAGGTTCTTTCCCCTAGAGTTGAGGTAATGAAAGATGCAAGAATTCATAAACCTTCGACAAGGGGGTATGAGTGTGAAAGAGTATTCTCTCAAGTTCACCCAACTATCGAAGTATGCTCCAACCATGGTGGTGGACTCAAGGGCTAGAATGAATAAATATGTAATGGGAGTTTCCGAGTTGGTAGTTAATGAATGTCATTCGGCAATGCTTAACCCAAGTATGA
This sequence comes from Solanum piurae, assembly GCA_029582685.1. Taxonomy (NCBI): domain Eukaryota; kingdom Viridiplantae; phylum Streptophyta; class Magnoliopsida; order Solanales; family Solanaceae; genus Solanum; species Solanum piurae. The sequence continues at coordinate 35,415 of JAJOOO010019037.1, read as the reverse complement.
ATATTGCAAGTCTTATGGTTCATGCCGAACAAATTTAGGAGAAGTAGCTTAAGAGATTGAATAGGGAAGTAAAAAGGGAAAGAACCGGTGAAGGAAATTTCTCCAATGCTAAGTCCGATGGGAAAGGTCGGCAAAGGTTCAAGCAAAGATTCTCCAATCAAGGCTCCTCTAGTACTCCAAGGGTTGACAAGGATAAGGTTTCTAACCATAAATCTCAAAGAGGTAATAGTGGTGGTTCTTATGTTGCTAGGCCTAATTGTGCAAAATATGGTAGAAAACATAAGGGCAAATGCTTAGTTGGCTCGGATGGGTGCTATAGTTATGGGAAGAGTGGCCAGAAGATGAGAGATTGTCCAACAGTTGCGGCAAGGGCAAAAGAGAGAAGTAAGCCCCTCAACGCGGTTCAAATTACAATGCCCAAAAGCAAAACCGCTTTTATGCTCTTCGATCCCGAGATGACCAAGAGAGCTCCCCGGATGTGGTGACCTGTATGTTAAGTCTTTTCTATTGATGTTTACACCTTGTTAGACCCCGGTGCCACTTTGTCTTTTGTGACACCTCTTATGGCTATGAAGTTTGAAATACTCCCTGAGGTGTTATTAGAACCTTTTTCGGTTTCTACCCCAGTTGGTGACTCGGTAGTGGCAAAAAGAGTCTATAGAAGTTGTCCTATTTCTTTGTCTCACAAAGTTACCTTGGTGGATTTGGTAGAGTTAGACATGCTTGATTTTGATGTAATTTTGGGCATGGATTGGTTGTATGCATGTTATGCCTCAATAGATTGTAGGACCCGGGTGGTCAAATTTCAATTTCCAAATAAGCCAATTTCAGAGTAGAAAGGGGGGAATTCTATTACTACAGGTCAATTTGTTTCTTGTCTCAAAGATAGGAAAATGATCTCCAAAGGGTGAATTTACCATATTGTTAGGGTAGTGGATGTTGAGTCCAAAGTCCCTTCTTTAGAGTCGGTTCCGATGGTGAGTGACTTTCATGAAGTCTTTATCGATGACTTGCCCGACATTCCTCCCTAATTGGAAATAGATTTTGTCATTGATCTTTTGCCGGATACACAACCTATATCCATCCCTCCTTATAGAATGGCTCCGGCCGAGTTGAAAGAGTTAAGGGAACAACTAAAGGATTTGCTAGACAAGGGGTTTATTCAACCGAGTATCTCTCCTTGGGGTGCTCCGATGTTGTTTGTTTGGAAGAAGTATGGATCCCTTAGAATGTGTATTGACTACCACCAATTGAACAAGGCAACCATAACTAATAAATATCCCTTTCCGAGAATCAATGACTTATTTGATCAACTCCAAGGGGCTAGTTACTTCTCAAAAATTGACCTTCATTCGAGCTACCATCAAATTAGGGTGAGAGGGAGTGATATACCCAAGAGGGCTTTCCGAACTAGGTATGGGCACAATGAGTTCCTTGTGATGTCATTTGGCCTAACTAATGCCCCAGCGACATTCATGGATCTAATGAATTGGGCATTTAGGCACTACCTTGATATGTTTGTGATCGTGTTATTGATGATATTTTGATCTATTCAAGGACTGAGGGTGAACACATGGACCATTTGAGGATCGTATTGCAAGTCCTTAAAGACCACCAATTATATGCAAAGTTTAGTAAATGTGAGTTTTGGTTGAGGTCCATAACCTTCCTTGGCCATATTGTGTCTAGCAAGGGCATTGAGGTAGATCCCAAGAAGACGGATGCGGTCAAGAGTTGGCCTAGACCTCTAACTCCTACCGATATTAGAAGCTTTTTGGGTTTGGCCGATTATTATAGGAGTTTGTTGAGGGTTTTTCCTCTATTGCTTCTCCGTTGACGACTTTGACTCAAAATAACGCTAAGTTTGTGTGGTCGGAGGCTTGTGAGAAAAGCTTCCAAGAGTTGAAAGATAGACTTACTTCCGCTTCAGTGTTGACCTTATCGGAGGGTACCGATGGGTTTGTGGTATATTATGACGCTTCGAGAGTAGGGTTGGACTGTGTACTCATGCAACATGGTAAAGGGGTTGCCTATGATTCAAGACAACTCAAGGTACATGAGAAGAATTATCCGACTCATGATCTTGAATTAGCGGTGGTGGTATTTGTCTTGAAAATATAGAGACATTACTTGTATGGGGTCCATCTAGATATTTTCACCAATCACAAAAGTCTTCAATATGTGTTTACCCAGAAGGACTTGAATCTCTGACAAAGAAGGTGGTTAGAGCTTTTAAAAGATTATGACACGAGTGTCCTTTACCACCCCGGCAAAGATAATATTTTGGAGGATGCACTTAGTAGACTATCCATGGGTAGTGTGACCCACATTGAGGATGAAAGAAAGAGTTAGTCCGTGATGTGCATAGGTTGGCCAGGTTGGGTGTCCAACTAGTAGATTCTCCTAAAGGTGGTTTCATGGTTCATAAGGGCTCCAAATTGTCTTTTGTAGTAGATGTGAAGTCTAAGCAACACCTTGATCCTATATTGATAGAGTTGACTTGGGAAATCCGTTCAGGTTTTCTCCCAAGGGAGAGATGGGGTACTTAGGTACCAAGGTAGATTATGTGTTCCGGATGTGGATGGACTAAGGGAGAAAATTCTAGAAGAAGATTATGGTTCTAGATACACTATTCATTCGGGAGCCACCAAGATGTACCGTAATCTACGGGAAGTCTATTGGTGGAATGGTATGAAAAAGGATATTGCGGGATTTGTAGCCAAATATCCTAATTGTCAACAAGTCAAGGTTGAGCACCGAAAGCCGAGAGGTTTTTTGCAAGATATGGAAATTCCCAATTGGAAGTGGGAAGAGGTTAATATGGATTTTATTGTGGGTTTTCCCCGTACTCGAAGACAATACGATTCTATTTGGGTTATTGTTGATAGAATGGACAAATCAGCCAACTTTATTCCCGTCAAGGTATCTCACACGGCGGAAGACTATGCCAAGTTGTATATAAGAGAGATAGTGAAGTTGCATGGGGTTCCTCTATCTATCATTTCGGATCGGGGTCCTCAATTTACTTCTCACTTTTGGAAGTCATTCAAAAAAGAGCTTGGCATTAAGGTGAAACTTAGCACCTCTTTCCACCCTTAAACGGATGGTCAAGCAGAACGTACCATTCAAACTCTAGAGGACATGTTTAGGGCATGTGTTATAAATTTTAAAGGTAATTGGGATGACCACTTGCTCGTAGTAGAATTTGCGTACAATAATAGTCACCACTCAAGTATCGGTATGTCTCCTTTTGAAGCTTTGTATGGTACGAGATGCAGGTCTCTGGTTTGTTGGTTTGAAGTAGGTGACATTGCTCTAATTGGTTCCGAACTAGTTTATGAGGCCATTGAAAAGGTTTGACTCATTAGAGATAGATTGAAGACGGCCCAAAGTCGGCAAAAATCTTATGCCGATGTTAGAAGGACCTATGAAAGGTGTAATGAGGTTTGGTAAAAAGGGGAAGCTTAGCCCCCGGTATGTGGGCCCATACGAAGTTTTGAAACGTGTTGGGAAAGTTCCATATAAGTTAGACTTACCGAATGAGTTGGCTCCGGTTCACCTGGTGTTTCATGTTTCCATGCTTAAGAAGTGCATTGGGGATCTGGTATCCATCATTCCATTAGAGGGTTTAGAAATTGATGAGAGTTTATCCTATGAGGAAGTTCCGGTACAAATTTGGACCGGCAAGTGAAAAAGTTGAGAAAAAAGGAAGTAGATTCCGTAAAGGTTTTGTGGAGGAATCATTTAGTTGAGGGTGCTACATGGGAGGCTGAGGCCGATATGAAGTCCCGCTATACTCACCTTTTTCCTTCTACTCCTATTCAAGCTTGAGGTAAGTAGTTCCTCTTGAGTTTTAGTGTTTTGGGAGTCATGTGTATTGTATGAGTTTTCAATGATTTCCTTATGTCATGCATGTTCTTGATGAAATTCATGTTTAGTAAGAAAATGAGTTTTCATAGTTATGTTCCTCATGTTGTTTTGCATTTAGTATGAATTGCCTATTTAACTTCATGGGATGTATTGATGAACATGCTTTTGTGTGCTTTTGAGAGTATTGATTGGCATATTGGTTCCATGATGTTGTGTTGAGCATTATTTAGTGTGGAAAAGTTAGTTCCTCTTATGAATATGAGAAGTATTGAATTTCATGCATATTGGGTTGTTAGATGTAGTTCTTACTGATGTTTGCATAATCAAGACACAACTTCCGATTCAAGTGTCTACGATCGTACAATAGTAATATAACCCAACCTAATGGGTTGGGGTCGAGTCCCAAGGGAGAAGTTTATGAGAATTGAGAGTTAAGCGTGAATACGGTAGAGTTAACCATAGCTAAAAATATTATCGAGTGAAAATATGATAAATCAAGGGATTGACACGAATGTCAATTATCAAGGGGGGTTGTAGTAGATTAACAACTAAAACAACGAAAATACAAAGATGCGAATATAGGGAGACGGGATTCTTGGGATGTTATAGGAATACGGGATAAAATACACAATCGGGTAAATTCTATTGATAGTCAATTGCTGAACATTTGTAACTAGGCTAGACTTTGGTGGGAGTAAATTCTCTCTCGAGCAACTTACCCCGAATCAACACGATTTCTCTCGAACACCGAGTTGCCGCAATTAAGCACAACCTCCGCCTTAGCCCATTCACTCTCTCGAGCTGAATGTGTGGGAAATAGACTAGGATTCACTCTCTCGAGATGAACCCATGTCGACCCAATAACCACTGGCTATCGATTTAGTAGTCTTAGTTTTAAAACGTATCTCTCGAGCAAGCCAAAAACACTAAGATGAAATCGTATTTTCAACTACAATCCCATTAAGTTCAAACACAACTACTAAACGAAGTCACATTTAAACAGCAAATAGACTAACAATAAGCAATACCCAACAGGAAATGTAACCCATATTCACAAAATCACACCCCAAGAATTGGGGTTTTAGCTAGACATAGAGAAAAGGAAGAAAATGATACCAAATCGAAGCAACATCAACTGGGTATGATTTATATTCACTTCAAATGAGTCTAGAATGAAGATTTTTGGATACCCACTTCCAATTTCTTGGAGTTGAAAACCTTCAAAACCTTCAAGTTCAAAAACAATGTCTCACAAAAACTCTAAGAACTAAAAACTGAAAATATTCTCTACAACTTGATACTAAGATATATAATTAAATGAGTATTTATAGTTTTCGAAAATTTATGCTGTGAAGGATCAATCGGCGCAGTTAGTTGGGATCGCCAAAGCACTCGGCGATCCGCCCTTTGGTCTTCTTCATCGCCTTTCAACTTTTGCCTTCAGCATCTTCGCATTATGGATCATTGGGCGATATCGTACTGCTTCGCGAAACTGGTCGGCGATACGCCAACTGCTCCTTTTCATCGCCGATTTGATCTTTTCCTTTAGGGCTCAACACACTGGAACTTTGGGCGAGGTTAAGGCCATTCGGCGACTCGCCTAATGCATTAGGCGATCCTCATGTCTTCTTTTCTTTGTCTTTTCAGCCGTCTTGTTCCTTTTTGCCAAGTAAGGTCCATGCTTTGTCTCAAACTCCAAATATCTGAACCTTAAGGATTTACATCAGTTATTGAGACAAAATATGCATTTGAGGACACTAATTCTATTAAAATAAAGTCCTAAATGAGTCCAAATTGTGGACTCATCAACACCCTCAACTTAAACTTTTGCCTGTCCTCAAGTAAAACTCGAGTTTGACAGTTCAAAAAGGATGTCTCAAACCGTGCTACACAAGACTCAATCATGAATGCACACACAAGAATCAATTTACTCGTGCAAAGATCAAATGTGCACTAAAGGTTTTAAGTTGGGACACACCATTATCAAAGAATCTCAAGCTCGCTATACTTGCTTCAAATGCAAGTTCAAGCTCAACTAAAGTGTTCAAATGCCCTCACACAAAGAATGATTCCATATTCACACAATGATTCAATCATTTAAAGCTTCGGAATCAAATGCCACGCTCACACTCACAAATATGAACATAATGCATGCTTTCACCCATAGGTTTTCCCGTATTTTCCAATAGACAATTTCTTCAGCTCACTCAAGATCAAAATGGTCTTTTCAAGGCTTGTAATAGGGCTGAGTGCAAAGGTATGGTCATTTAGGCTCAGTGAATTTCATTCTCATGAAATGTGGTGCTCACAACACTTTCTTTCCTCTTCTTTCATCATTTTCTTTAGCGCTCAAAAGTTATTCCATTATTCACTTTCCATGGATTGTTCGGAAACCTCATTTCTTTTGTACTTTATTCCATAACTTTTTCATTCTTTTTCTTTCTTTTCTTTCCCTTCTTTTTTTTATATGGAGGGGTTTCATTTTTCTCAAAACCACGGGTTACAGGAGACTTTTCTTGCACTTCTTGACTTGCCTTCTCTTTTCACCACACCCCCAACTTAGGCTTTTGGCCTAAGTTGGCTATTCAATCAACAAAAAATCAAGAGGATTATGGGTAGTGGATTTAAGAAAGGTCATGTTTTCATCAAGTTTTTTCCAAAGAAGGATAAGGCTCAAGGGGTGTTCAAAAGAGATTCACACACGCTCAGAAGGTAGGTCACAAAAGAGGTATATGTCAAATTGTTTCACACACTTCAAAATTGCCTAAGATCATATCAAGAGATAGCCTTACTTAGTCGACTGGACCAACAGGGCAAATTCTAGGTGTTATCATGCATAGTTCATAGTAAGCTCATCACACAAGGCATCGACACCAAAGTCAGACAAGACTCCACACTTTTGCTAGTGTGCAACGATCATCACAAGAGACTCGATTTGATAATTGGCTAGTCACAACGAGATGCAAAGAGTTCACATATTATCTATGCAAATTCATTTGGCCTCATCGTAGCCGCACATTTATGTTTGTTCAATTATGAGCACTATTCAAGTCATCGGTATTGATCAAAACCGATACTCAAATTTGCAAGAGAACAACCACATTCAACACATATAAGAGGTGGTTTTGTTTTCCGGAAGGGTCAAAAATCATTTTCAATTAAAAGCAAGGAGCCACAAGCTCAAACCTTCCACAAAAAGCAGTGTCAACACAATTTAGTCTAAAAACCCAATATATAAACAAAACAAGAGTCATAATCAGCACACGAAGGTGGACCTCACCCCACCACAAATAAAAAAAACATTTATCCTCAAATGCAAATAAAAATTATCCAATAGTGAAATAAAGCAAAATAGAGAGGGTGGTAAAGAGGAGGTCCTGTCTACACAGTCACTCCGTCTGTCTGGGCATCAGTGCCCGATGCGTTATCCTGAGCCTGGGTATCAGTGCTCGAGGTCACCTCAGGAGGAACATTAGTGCCAGATTCACCAAGTTTCGTTGAGTGTGAGTCCGCCAGAAAGACATGCACCACCCTGCAGAATACCCGGGCACATGAAGGAATATTAGGGTCTAGGGTAATGGTCTTCTTGGAAGAAGTGGGCCTCTTGCCCTTGCCTTTCCCAGTAGTTGTGGGTAGTTTCGTAGCTTTGCCTTTTGAAGTAGCTGCATCCTCATTTATCACAATCCCTTTAGACTTCTCTTGGGCTGGTGTTATTCTTTCAGCAGCTTTTGATTTAGTCATGTCTACAAAATCTTGAAGAGAAGTTAGAAAACTTAAACAAAAGCACAACAGAACAATTTTAGACAAATTCGCCAAGCCATAGGGCGAATCTCCGAATTTCTTGTGCGAGTTAGATCGAGCTCGCTGAAGGAATTAGCTCAAAAAACTGTAGCAAGTAGGCGATGGGGGAAACCACTCGGCGTGTTGTCGATAGTTTTTTGCGAACAAAGACAAGCCAACTAAGAGCTCGAGTGAACAAAGGCTCAGGGGTGCGGATAAAGGGAGAATGAAACTCCTTTCGGTGAGTCACCGAGTGCTTTTGGCGACATCAAGCTTCTCGCCGAAAGTTATAGAATCAATCATCAAATAAAGCATGAAATCAGAGGCGAGATGGGGACATTAGGTGAACCGCCGAATGGTTAGACGAGCTCGACCCAGCTCGCCAAACGGCCCAACGTGCTTATTTTCAACCCAACTTCTCGAATTTAACCCCGCAACCCTCAAAAAACAAATCAAATCATGCACTAGTTAAATTAAGGTATGAACCACAACAACCAAACACAACCCCTCAAATTTTATAAAATTATGGGAATTATGGGAATTCAACAGTGACAACTACTCGAGCAAGATTATCAAATTAAATCATGAATTTAAACAATCTAATCCTATCAGGTAGGATCAGAACACTTCAACAAGATCAGGCTATTGCATATGAGTATAATGTTTTATAAATAAACTTGGGGCATAGAAAACCAACCATTGGTGTTGATATAGAGAAGATTGAAAAGCTAGGCGGCAATGTAATCCAACTTCGAGCACAAATCAACACTAAAAATGCGAAAATATAGAAACTAGCATGCGGGTGTGAGTTTGGGAAGATAAAAAGTGAGGAAAAGTGAATGAGTTTGAAACTTTTAAACCTTTGGCCTGCAAAGCTGTCCAATTTTCTCCCATTCGGCGACATTAGTCGAGCTCGCCTATCCTCTCGGCGATTCACTGAGAGTTCATTTACCTCGCCGAATTTTACAAAACCTTCAGTTAGTGTGGGGGTCCCAACGGCGGTCTCCGTGGAGCCAATAATTTCCTAGGCTAGTCGAGTTTTACAGACTCCAATTTGAAGATGTCTTGAGGCAAACGACGGATTAGGTCGAACTCGCCGACCTCTTCGGTGACTCGCCGACTAAACTTGTTGCTCTCCACCCTACACCTTTTCGAACACTTTCCAAACTTCAACCTGTACAAACAACACACCATTATTTTACCAAAACACAAATAAAAGCAATAAGAGATTTTGGGTTGCCTCCCAAACAACGCCTTAGTAAATATTGCGGCACGACACAAGTCCACCTTCAAACCTCATTCTTGGGGTTGACCATAGTGTCACTAGGCAACCCCCCTTTTTGTCTCGGATTTATGTGAGACGACATCTGACCCATTTGGGTCTCCAGCTGCTTGATTGTGACTGAATAAGAGTTAACGGTCTGGGTAAGGGTCGACACGTCTTCTTTCATCTCTTTCAAGATCTTGTTGACCCCTTAACTTTGTTGAGGATACGAGAAATAATATCCTCAGACCTATCACCCTCAGAATCCTTTGGCTTTTGGCACTTGTGGGGAGGCACATATACCTATCTTTCTCCCAGTCCTTTCAATTAGGATTACGGTCTCTCCATTCATGCTCTTTCCAACCTTCATCTCTAGCCCAACCTTGGTTACCACCCTACCTTGGGTAGTTTGAACGATAACCACCGCCTTGGTTGGCTAGGAAGTTCGTCTCTTCATTGTACAAAGCATCAAACTTTGCCTCCTCCATATTTGCACACCCGATACCCACAACATTGACACCCCGAGCACCAGCTCCCATGACATTTTTGGACAAAATGTCAAGTTGTGTCATGATCTTGGCCATGTTTTGGTCCCTCTCTTGATCTTTTTCCATCTTCTCATTGGTCAATTTGAATGTAAGAGGGGAGACTTGGTCTCACGGGTGTACCAAGCCCGATTTATCATGGTCATGCCATCCAATAGCTGAGCTGCTATCACGTAAGGCTGTTGCATCAAACCTCCTGGGTAAAGTTGGTCAGCAACACCCTTGTTCACCGAGTCTAGGTTCTGGTAGAAATACTGCAGCAATACATTATCAGGCTAGCCATGAGTTGGGCATTGGAGCACCAACTTCTTGAATTGCAACCAAGTCTCATGAATTGGCTCGCCCTCCAAACGCTTAAAGCTTTGGATACTGTCCCAAAGAGTCATCATCTTCAAATGTGGGAAAAATCGAACATTAAATGCGGTGACCAACTCCTCCTACAAAGTGATTGAGTCGCGTGGTAATTCAGCTAGCCACTTGCATGCTTCTCCCATCAAAGAGAATGGGAATAATCGTAAATGAACCGACTCTTGGGAAATATTCTTGAAGGAGAATGGTCCGCACACATCCACGAAATTTCGAATGTGCTCATGAGGGTCTTCATGAGCCAATCCACTGAAAAGCTCCTTTAGTTGCAAGAGTTGCAACATAGTACTCGTGATGTGAAATACAACATTCCCTTTGGCCAGAGGCAAACGAATGGCACCAATACTTCCCATGAGATAGGGGTCATTAGCATGAGGCTTATTTACATCATTAAGGTTTCTGATGTCGTCTTGATGGCCTACTTGTCTGCCATTGCTTCCGTTCACACTCATACTTCCTGAAATATTCACACAAACAAACAAAATAAAACTAAAAATTAAGTAAGTAAACTATGACTAACAAAAGCGAAATTCGACTCCACTTGAAATTCTCAAGTAACACCACTCCCCGGCAACGGTGCCATTTTGATGTTTGCGTAATCAAGACACAACTTCTGATTCAAGTGTCTACGATCGTACAATAGTAATATAACCCAACCGAATAGGTTGGGGTCGAGTCCCAAGGGAGCGGTTTCTGAGAATTAAGAGTTAAGCGTGAATACGCTAGAGTTAACCATAGGTAAAAACATTATCAAGTAAAAATATGATAAATCAAGGGGCTGACACGAATGTCAATCATCAAGGGGGGTTTGTAGTCAATTAACAACTAAAACAATGAAAATACAAAGATGCGAATATAGGGAGACGGGATTCTTGGGATGTGATAGGAATACAGGATAACATACACAATCGGGTAAATGCTATTGATAGTCAATTGCTGAACATTTGTAACTAGGCTAGACTTTAGTAGGGGTAAATTCTCTCTCGAGCAACTTACCACGAATCAACTCAGTTTCTCTCGAACACCGAGTTGCCGCAATTAAGCACAACCTCCGCCTTAGCCCATTCACTCTCTCGAGCTGAATGTGTGGGAAATAGCCTAGGATTCACTCTCTCGAGATGAACCCATGTCGACCCAATAACCACTGGCTATCAATTTAGTAGTCTTATTTTTAAAACGTCTCTCTCGAGCAAGCCAAAAACACTAAGATAAAATCGTATTTGCAACTAAAATCCCACTAAGTTCAAACACAACTACTAAATGAGATCACATTTAAACAACAAATAGACTAACAATAAGCAATACCAAACAGAAAATTTAACCCATATTCACAAAATCACACCCCTAGAATTGGGGTTTTAGCTAGACATAGAGAAAAGGACGAAAATGATACCAAATCGAATCAAAATCAACTAGGTTTGATTTATATTTACTTTAAAAGAGTCTAGAATGAAGATTCTTGGATACACACTTCCAATTTCTTGGAGTTGAAAACCTTCAAAACCTTCAAGCTCAAGAACAATGTCTCACAAAAACTCTAAGAACTAAAAATTGAAAATATTCTCTACAACTTGATACTAAGCTACAAAATTAAATGAGTATTTATAGTTTTTGAAAATTTATGCTGCAAAGGATCACTCGGCGTAGTTAGTCGGAATAGCCGAAGCACTCGGCGATCCGCCCTTTGGTCTGCTTCATCGCCTTTCAGCTTTTGCCTTTAGCATCTTCGCGTTCTGGATGGTTGGGCGATATAGTACTGCTCAACATAATTGTTCGATGATACGCCGACTGCTCCTTTTCATCGCTGACTTGATCTTTTCCTTCAGGGCTCAACACACTGGAACTTTAGGCGAGGTTAAGGCCATTCGGCAACTCGCCTAATGCATTAGGCGATCCTTATGCCTTCTTTTCTTCATCTTTTCAGCCGTCTTGTTCTTTTTTGCCAAGTAGTGTCCATGCTTTGTCTCAAACTCCAAATACCTGAAACTTAAGGATTTACATCAGTTATTGAGACAAAATATGCATTTGAGGACACTAATTCTATTAAAATAAAAAACTAAATGAGTCTAAATTGTGGACTCATCACCTACTCCCTTGTATTGCATTGATTATGTTTTGAGATCGAGTTAAGGTTTCCTCCTTTGAATAGTGCCTTAGTAAATTTTTGCATAATTTGGTTTTTCATGCATGATGGGCTGGTAGATTTGGGTTTTTAAGTTAGTTTGGTGTTTAGATCATCATTCGAGGACGAATGTTCCCAAGGGGGAGATAATGTAACATTCCGGAAAGTTGTAAACTAAACTAATGTTTAACATGAATCTAGTAGGCTAAGTAAAGCTTGACGTTATGATTAAAGCTTAGAAAATACCTCCCCGTACCTTGAACTTCATGTGTACATGTTATAAAGCCAAGGCCAAAACCCCAAGGACCAACTATGGGTCCTTGAGGAAAAGGTCTGGAAAAGTCACCTGGGTAGTGACCCACGAGGGCACTTACATCCCGTAAGTCCACCCACACCCCGTAGGTGGGGGTCGTGGGTCAAGCTCCCCAAATGTAGGGTGCAGACCAAGCTGCTGGTCATGACCTACAGACCTGCAGGACGGCCAGTAGGCCAACCCATAGACGGTAGGTCCCAGGCGTAGGTCATGCCTGCAATCTAGTGAATCTCGGCCAAGGGAGGGTTAAAGGGGTAAATTCCTAGGTTAGTTATTATTAAGTGAGGTCATTTTACTTGATTATTTAGACCTATAAAAAGGTTTTTAAGCCATTGAATAACCCATATACCTCATAATCTCAACTACCCAAATAATAACCAACTTAACTCTCTCCAAATAATTCTATCTCTAAAACTTCCATTGAAGAAGAAGATGCCAATGTCTAGGGCTCAAGAACTCACCTTTTCTACCCAAATTTGTGGAGATTCTTCAATTAAGGTATGGTAGTTTCGATTCATGGTTAACTTTTCATCCATGAAGTCCTTAAATTCTCTATTTCAAAGTAGATAAAGTCTCCAAAACCTAGGGTTTCTATTCTAAGCCATGGATTCTTTCTCAAAACATTTTCATTGATTTAGTTAATGTATATTATGATTGAATTGTTGATTATCATAGTTTTGTGAGAAAATCCCCCATGAATCCATGTTTTTACCATAACCCTAGTTTGTGACTTGTGAATTGGGTGAATTGTAGAAATTATGACATTTTACTTTTAGAAGTTTAGTTTATTGAGTCATGTCACCATCTATATCTAATGTAGTAGTTATATATTGATTGGTTGAATGTTATCTATATCCTTGAAGGTAAAAACATGAGACTTGACTATATGTATGAGATTTGTGTGTATACAATTGGATTGCTCTGAGAGTAAAGTAACTATATTATAATCTAATTGTTGAGTTGATTGGATGATTATCCTCATTTACACACTTAGGAATGAATAGCTTATAATGTGAAAGGTTTGTCACATATAGTTGTTCCAAGGGTTGAAGACTAGTCTCCCCTAATGAACCTAGGAGCTTTAGAATGAGATGTGGGATAGAGTTTCAAGAAACTCTTCCTTAATTATAAAGTTAAGTCAAGACTTAATTTAAACTCAATGGGAGTCATTATTAGTACTGAGTGGATATTGATAATGAGATGGAAGCTCCTCCGCTAGTAGTGGGTGGGTTTCTAGAAGAAGTCTCATGGGATGGAAGCTCCTCCGTTAGTAGAGGGTGGGTTTCTAGAAGCAATCTCCGTATCACATAAACTATGTGCCCACATAGGTCTTTAGCTAGTGGATCCACGTAAGCTAAGAGTTCTAGTTCTACCTTAGACAAGTAAGACAACCCCTTTTTGGTGTGGGGTAGACATCGGATTCCATGATAAAGCTCACATGGTCTATGTCGGTTAAACCTAATCCCACTATGATAGAATGAACTAGAGTTGGAGTTATGAAGTATTATCACTTAATGAGTTTTCCTTAGTGTGGGTAGGAGTATGGGATCTTACTCATGCATTGCACAAGGATGCTTTGATGGTTCTTATGGTTTGTTTCCATTATGATGAGATGAATTATATGATGAATATGCTTGTATCTTCTGTTTTTACACTTACTTCCATGATAGTTCCTAAACTTGGTCATATGCATAGTTTTCAACTAAAATGTCCCTTTTTAGTAAATTTAATGATTTTCATGCATAGCTACCATACTTATTGCAAATTTTTGTACTAACCCATATTTCTTCTAAATTTTCTACTAAGTGTAGGTTCCGACATTTGAGGTGATTACTTCTAGTTCAAATCTTGGATTGGCTCTCTCCAAAGCTTATGGTATGTCCTCATGGATCCGAGGAGAAGTGCTATATTGATGTTTCATTTCTTTCATTGTACTAGACATTTTTATGACTTTCTATTGTAAGGGCTGTGACCCTATTATTTTGAGACTTCGATTGTAGTAGATGGCTAATGAGATTATGTCTAGACTTCCGCTTTACTTCTATGATTGTTTTCTTAAAGATTTGAAATTGTGTTTTACTCTTTATTATTCTATACTTATGTGATGATGATAAGCTAAGTGTCTTACTTGGGTCCTTTCGGGATACCATGTGCCATGTTACGTCTAGAGGGTACCCTTGGGTCGTGACATAATGTTTCCTTGTCTATAAGTATTGGCTATGGAGGAGGTCAAGGTATGATATGCATGATTATGGTGACCTTAAAGTGGTACTTAGTATTATGTAGGATTATGGGATCTTACCTATGCATTGCACAAGTATAGCTTGGGGTTACTTATGAGATGGTTTGACTTATGTTTCTTCACAAATGTGCATGATGACTTTTAAACTTGATAAATGCATGGGTTCAACTAAATGTCCCTTTTGAGCATATTTTAAGGATTTTTGTGCATAGCTACCATTCTTAGTACATATTTGTGCTAACCCATATTTTCTATATTTTCTATAAGTGTAGGTTCCAGTCGTTGAGGTGTACTTCTACTTTTGAGTAAAGCTTGGATTGATTCTCTCCACGCTTTTGGTGAGTCCTCATGGTTCGAGGATGGAAGTTGTTCAATTCTAGTTTCTTCTATTTTTCTTTTGAGGCTATGTTGTAAAGGAGTGTGACCCTTATTGATATTCGATTGCATTAGATGATTTTGTTGAGACAAGGTCTAGACTTCCATTTGGCTTTATGAAAAGACTTCGATTGTAATAAGTTTTAATTCCACTTCATTTCTATTACTTATGTTTATGATTATGCTAAGGGCTTGTATGAGACCCTTCGAGGTCGAGTACGTCGTGTTACATCTAGGGGTAATCCTGAGTCATGACAGTTATGTCATAAATTTTATATGTATTTAAATTTTGTGGTTTAACTAATTTATATGTCATTGTGATTGATTTGTAATCCCAAGACCATGAAATTCATAATCTTGAACTTACTCTATCAAAGTGATGCCTTAAATAAAAAAACTTGATGAAATATTGTTAATGAAATGGAAGCAATGATAAAGAATGATCAATTAACTATATTATTGGATCGGGTGCGACGAGCTGACACAAACTATTTTGACCGAGTGCCACAAACCAGCATGATATTATTGGATCAGGTGTCACATTTCGGCATGATAACATTAAAAGAAAATATATTAAAATAACTTATTGTACTCAATCTCAAAGAACTCAGTTCTCAAATGAGTGTGGTGTCGAGGCTTGAGTCCTCATGTGTGTTCTTGATAATGTTGACTAATTATGTACTTGCTTCATTGTTGTCGTCACATGCTCATGTTGCTTGTTGCTTGCCACATACTAAGTGCTATAGTGGATTTTATGTTATTACTTTATGGATAAAAGACATAAAGTGATACCTGAAGTTGTCCCGAATTTTCAAAAAATACACCTTAACTATGCAAGCGTCCTATTACCCCTTTAAACAATCTTGAACTGATGTTATTACCATCATTTGTTGTCCACATGAAATAGAGAGTGTATGCACACTCTCTTAAAGAGCGTGAACAAACTAAAATAATGAATATAATTTTATTTTTACAAGTATTTTGCTATAAAATCTATTTTCTTGTTTTTCTTATTATTTCAACTTTTTTTCCTTATTATAGTTTCTTTTTCTTTCTTCCTTCTTCTTCAAAAATTCATTGTCATATCTATTGAAGCTTCTCACTTTCAATGTCACTTTTTACCACAACTCCACACTACAACAAAAACATCTTTTAGCGGCAATAAATATTGACATTAATAAAGAGTGCTAATTAAAGTCTTTACCGACATTAGTTAAGTGCCATTAGAACCAATGTCGCTAAAGGCTTTAGGGACATATACAAAGAGTTCTATTTGCCGCTAAAACTACATATTTAGCGGCAATTAAGAATTAGTTGCCGCTAATGATCATTTTTTATGTAGTGCCACCTCCCCCATTCTTACTACTATTATTTGAACTCCAATTTGAAAATTACATCTAAATATTTATTTACATTTAAAACAATTTGATAAACCCATTAGATTTCAATATAATAGTAGGTATCATTTAGTTTTTTTTATCTGATTCCAATTAAACTTTTTCAATTTTTGGAAAATTCATTGATTTTTTCAAAATTATCATTTCCAATTTTGAAGTTATATGAAAAGGAGATAAATTAATTGATGATACGTTCAAAATTTTGATTTTTCTTAGAAAAATAATTAGTTTTTTTCTATCAATAATTCAACAAAGTCAAGAAAATAGTTAAAAAAAATATGAAGGAGGGGCTCAACTTGACGTGGGAGGTGGGGTGAGGGTGGGAGGTGAAGAAGAAGAAAGAAAGAAACAAGAAAAATGGAGGGAGGGGTAACTTGAAAGTGAGAGTGGAAGATAAAGTAGAATTTAAAACGAAATTAAAATTAAAATATGTCAAAAAGTAAGAAAGAGAGAGAGAAAGAGAAAGAAAGAAAGAAAAACTTAAAATGAAAAAAAAATTATATTTCAAATTAAATTAACACGGTTCACAATGATTGATATGTGATAACACTTATTTTTTTAAATCTGGGACTGATAAAAAAAATGATGTAATAATATAAGTTTGAAATTGTTTATAGGGGTAATATGACACCCGCATAGATAATGTGTCTTTTTGAAAATCTGGAACAACTTCAAGTGTCACTTTATGTCTTTTCTCTCTTTATGCATATTAGATTCTATTTTGAGTCGACCGAAGATACTTACTCAGTAATTGTTGCCCTGTACTGACCCTTACTTGTGTTTTTCTTCATTTTCCTTTTGTGGAGTGTAGCGAGTGTACCAACAACTTCAACTTGCCCTCAACTCTTGCCTGCCTCCAGGACATCAAATTCCAGGGTAATCTATTCTTTCTAGCTCATATTGGATTCTCTCGGTCATGACATGATGTCCTTGTTTTCTTTCAAAGATTATTTTATTTATCTATTATTGTGTCTTTGATATTTTCGGACATAGTATTTGGGGATTAAATGTCCTTATTATGATGACTTTTAGGTTTTGAGAAATGACATGTAATAGAATCTGGCAGATTTTTATTTCTTACTTTAATAAGATTTGAGTTCCATATTATTGTCATAGTGCATAAGTTAAACAACTAATATGTATTGAAGTTTGCGTTCATTGGTTCGTCCACCTAGAAGGCTAAGTGTAGGTGCCACTCATGATCTGTTTTGGATCGTGAAAGAATCTCAATGATCTTCATGTCATATATATGTTGAATATTTTTCATGTCCTAGTATATTATAGGCTAGAACTTTTTCTTTGAGTAGGCATCAACGCTACTGATTTATTATACAATTGAACTTTGTAATATTGTCTATCACTTGATTTTATTATTTTTTGGATATATTTTTTATTATGGCTTAATGTTCTATTTTCTCTCTCATTTATTTTTTTAATATTCTTGAACTGTACAATAAATTATCTTCTCTTGCGCAACTTATCTGAGTCTATGAAAGCACTTCACACCTGGTCATAGAAATGCAGTTATGCATCCTAATTTCTACTGAGATAAAATCAAAGTGTTTTGTCCTCTGTTGAAGGATTATTAGTCACATATGTTAGGTTGGGTTGGACCAACAATGAAGTTGAAATAACGCTGCTAGCAATAAGTTGCCCTTCCCTAGCTCAAGTTATCCACTCGGGTAAGCCAATCTAGACACCTATCTCCATTATGTTTGAATTTAGCAAAACTTAAACATAGACACGATTATTCCTAGTAGGCTCCACTTATATGCATTTGACTTAATGAGACTGAACTTATCGGGTCCTTTTGGATAGGTATCCCTCTCTTAATTGAACCCTAAGATCATTTTACATGCCAACTGAAAATGCATTTATTTGGAAGATATTTTCATGTTGACAAATTTTAGAGTGATCAATGAAATGTGAAAAAGAGTTATCTTTTGATTTTCAGACAAAAACAATGAAAGAAAATCGACAAATATTTTATGTTTTCACTTCTTATGCATTTCATAAAATAATTTTTACTATTTTAAAAAAAAAAATCACAAAATTAATTATTTTAAGTTTCTTTTGAATAGTTTGTAAAAATAAAAATTCAAAAGATTCTTTCTTTACATTTTTAAACAAATTATTTATCTTTCAAATCCTTCTTTTTTGTCCAAACTGGATGAACTACGCACACTTGCTTATCATCTCAATGATATACCTAGGCAATCCTCTTTGGGTTCTGTGATCTTTATTCAAATTTTAAAAAAAGTTTTCTTTACTTTTTCAAAAATCCAAAAAAAGATGATGAGATTTTGTGTCCTTCGTTAAAAAGAGAGAGAGAGAGAGAGAGAGAGTTTATACTTATCAAAAGAAAAATTCAGAAAAGATTTTTTTAATTCCTTATTAAAAAATGGAAAAAGAAAAAAGAGGAGAATTTTTTTCTTCATTCTTCTTTTATACTAGTTGTTTCGTGTTCTTCTTTAAAATAAAACATATAAAAGAAATAAATTCTTTGATTATTTTTAGGTATCATTTTCGTAGAAACTCAAAATAAAAAATTCCAAAAAAGATTTTCTTAAATTTCATTCGATAAATTCAAAAATTAAAATAAAAAATATTTTCTTAAAAGTTCAAAAAATAGGAGTGTATTAGTTAATTTTTTGTCCAAACTGAACGAACTACACACACCTTATTTTCATCTCAATGAGATATGCACGCAGCCCATCTTGGATTTAGTGATCTTTATTCAAAAAAATAAAATAATTTTTTATTCCTTATTAAAAATGTCTCAAAAAGTAGAAGAGCAGTTTTATTCATTGTTCGGGAAAACAAAAAAATGTTTATTTCTTATAACAAAAAAACCAAATTTATTTATAATCTTGTGAGCTACGCACATTTGATTTTCAACTTGAAGATATGCACAGGCATCCCTCCTCGGGTTGGGTGATCTTTAATAACAAATTCAAAAAAAAATTCATCTTTACTCATAAACTAAAAAAAACATTCTTTGTCCTTATCCTAAAATTCAAAAAGAAAAAGATGTTTTTGATCCTTATTCAACAAATATATAGATTTTTTTATCTAATTACCAAAAAATAAAGGTTTTATCCTTATTAAAGATAACGTTGAAACTTTTCGAATTTCTCATTCAAACGAAACAAGTCAAAAAGTTTTTTCTTTGTTTATTTTTATTTCATTTTGGTAGTAAGTTCAAGAGCAGAATTAGGGTTTTCTTAATTTTCTTTTAGTAATTCAAGAAAATAAAAGATTTTATCTCAAAGTTAAAAAAAATGAAGATTTGTTGGTTAGTTTTAGTCAATTTTTTTGAATTATTGAAAGTTTGTTTTTCATGTTCTCAAGCATTTAACGTACTCAACCCCAAATGGATTTGATAAATGCATTTTGAAATCAATTTTTTGTATATAAATAATTAAATAAGTGGATACAGTTGAGCAAGTCAGGATTAAGTATTAGGTTTTGTATATTCATTCTATAAATAGAAAGTTATTTATATCCATGGTGTGCAACATGTGGTTATAACTGAAGAATGTCTACTTCTAACAAGATTTATTGTCCATGCAAACAGTCAACTTAGAAGTGATTGGTTGGTTTGTGGTTAAAATAGCGTCTCATTCATATAATATGTTCTTAGACGTATTTTTATGCCTATTTACTAATGGTTGCCCACATATAGCTTGTGATTTGAGAAGAATCTTTATTCTAATTGCTATGTTTTTCTTAACTTGCTATGATTATGCACTAAGACATGTGATTAGTGAATGCAGGACTGTTTGAAAGGAAATTGAGCCCAAGGGAGCAAGTACATAGAGGAGAAGCGTGGATGCAACTCCAAGGAGCACAAAATGGGGAAAAACTGGGTTCAGGCTCATCCTTGGCGCGCTGCCCCAAGCCCTAAACTATTGAAGGTCATGCCTGGCGCACTGGAAGTGTGCCATGTGTGGCCCAAAATAACTGGAGGCGCCTCTTGGCATGATGGTAGCGCAACACCCCTGTCTGTTCCTAAACTCTATAAATACGACACTCGATTTATTTTATAAGGGATCGACTTCTTTTTACTGTGCAAGAGCAAGGGATAAAAAATTCATGTTAGGTTTCAATCTTCTACTTTTACTTTAGTTTCGAATACCATGAAAACAATCTTGTTTATGTTTTTGATTATTATAAGTGGCTAAAAACCATTGTTTTTGGGCAGTGACCATGAGTAATTGTCGAACATCATTTCTGTGGATTAATTTGGTTTTCACATAAATTACTTTTGTATTCTTATTTTTGTATGTCATGATTGGCAAACATTGAGATAAAATCATTGTCTATTCTTGAACCCGAGAGACCAATAGGTAGATAGAACAAAGAATACAAAGATCGCGATCTTTCTTGCATATCATTTGTTTAGATTTATGTTTAGGATTGACATCCATACGAACATCATGCTTGGTTATGAAACAATATGAAATATAAATGCTCGCCAATTGAGTCTGTCTATCCCCATTCAACGATGTAGATGAATAGTCAATTGGAGTAAGCGATTAGAGGTCGAGATATCATGATCATGATATTGATACTGTAAATAAGTAATTTATAACCGTAATTAATTTATACATGAGATGTGACATATGAAACCTTAAGTATGGTGCAACTTTGTAACGATCCCTCTATTGTTTAAAACACCAAAATTGAAGTTATCGTCACCAGTTAATTTTAAAGTTTAATTAGTTGAAATAGTAGGATAGAAAACTCAAGTTTATTGAGAACACTTTCTTTAATTTGTGGAATTAGTAGAATTGATATAAGTTGATTGTAAGTCCTTTGGGTTTGACAATCTTGTTCTGAAGGAGTCATTTATTACTTTTGCGGCCACGTACACTTGCATGTGCATTTTGAAGAAACAAATTATTGGCGCCGCAGTCGGGGACTTTAGAATTAGTTTATATTTAATTCTTTTAAGTCTACTAATTTATTTTTTAAGTGTTGATAACTTGATCTTAACTGTCCTGAATTGTAAGTACTTAGAGCACAAATTCTGGCTCGAGAGAGACAACCGGTAGAACCATTGAAAGAACGTTAACAATTTCTTCATCGACAAAGAAGGCTAGTAGCTCTAAACCCACTTCAACAATTAAAGCTAAGTAACGAGGAAAATCATGAGGAAACCCATGCAGAAAACGTAGAGAACGAACCGGAAGAGGAACATATAGTAATGGCAGTAAGACCGGTCCGTGATGTGGCACCCCACTCACCACCAATGTAACTTCCAATATTCGAAAACCACCACCAGGTGGTAAATTTGAGCTAAGGCATAATATGGTGCAACTCATTTATTCGACTAGGAAATTTACTAGCCTTCCTCGTGAGGACCCAAAATGCATATAAGGAACTTTCTAGAAATAAGCAACACTTACATTCCAATGAGGGTATCATATGATTACTTGAGGTTAAATATTTTTCATTCTCACTTTTGGGAGAAGCAAGACTGTCACGACCCAGGGGTACCCCCTAGATGTAACAAGACGTATAAGACCCTGAGAAGCCTCATACAAGCCACTTAGCAAAGTAATATAAATGATGCAGAAATTTAACACATTTTCCAATACAGTCTTTATAAAACGAGTGGAAGTCTAATACCATAGTCTCAAACCATCTAAACAATACAAATAAAATATTGGGTCACATCCCATACAATAGTCCACGACATAAAATAAAGTGGTGATCACATCCTCGAACACAATGAGGACTCACCAAATCTTCACTTCCTTGAGCTACTATGAACCTAGCCCCGAGCGTGAGTATCAATATCGCCGGACCCTACATTTGATAAGAATATAGGCAAGAGTATGCGTTAGTACAAACATATACTAAATATGATGGCTAGAATAAATAACATAAACATAATGTTTAGTCAATATAAACCATAAGCATAATCAATGCACATACAACATTATCATAATAAGAAAGGAAAACTTCTCAAGTAAGCTTATTTAACCTTAGTCAAGACTTGAATCATCCGCTTCTAGTCAAGCTTACCTCATGGAAAGCATCTCAAGCAACAATCAAAGCTATTCATTTATCATAACGTAATTCACATTATTCATACCTACTTTTAAATACATGGGGATTCGCCTCTTTGCCTAGATTTCAAAGGCTAATGGGTATTCTCATGTTGCCTTACTTTCTTTAAGATCATGGGTACTCGCCTCCACAGTCACGTCATATGACACGGGTACTCGCCTCCACATAATTTCATAAGGAGCATGGCTACTCGCCTCCGTGTCAATTCATCATAATAAGAACGTGAGGACTCACCTCTTGTTCAATTCGAAGGAGTATGGGAAGTCACCTTATATCCTTTCATATGGAGGTCAAGGGTAATCGCCTCTAGCCTCATCAATTACACAATCATTTAGTCTAGATTCATTTTAAGTGAGCAATCCTTTCAACCCAGAATCATTCATGTGAGTAAACCTTTCACATTCATACATCCATAATAATGCAATTCATGTGGGAATTATCCCTTTCACAACAATAACATTAATTACTAACAATTCACATCATAAGATTAACTCTCAAATCACTACATCTTATAATCATCATCTAAGCTCTATTCTCAAGTAATTCTAATCATAATTCATCAATACTGTAAGGATAAGCCTAAACCCATTAAGTTTCCCTTCATGGTATCAACCCAATTATATAACTTCTAGGTTAGAAGCATGGAATAGGCATCAGTACATGTAATTTCACTCTAAAAACATGTAATTTTACCAATTCTATCATAAACAATCACAATCCACTCAATTGGATCAACATTCATCATAACCCACCACATTGGAAGAAACCCTAACTAAAATTAAGAAATTCTTCATCAAATTGGGGAATTCTAGGGGACTCCGTGGATGGAAGAGATCCATGGATGAAAAGCAATCATACCTTGATTACAAATCTCTCACAAGCTTCAAGATTGGAGACTTGTACTTGACCTAGCTTCAATTTCTTCCTTCTTCTTCCAACTTCTAGAGAGAGAATATTTGAGAGGAGTTTTGGAATTCTTTTGGGATTTGAAAGAATGACTTGATTGGTGGATTTTGGGTGTTAAAAATACTTATATAGGCATTCTACACTTAGGGAAAATGACACCACATTGATTTAATTAAAATTGGAAAAGACCCATGTGCCCCTAAAAATAACTGCCAGCCTATGACCGATGGACCGTGGATGGATCTACGGTCCGTCCTGGTCAGTCGTCGTCTGGTCGGAGACTTTCGTCCTGACCTACGGTTGCTGGACCACGGGGCGTGGACCCACCTATGGTCCATAGGTCCCACTGCATTCCATGACTTTTTAGTGGCCTTCTCCATGGCCCCACCTACGACTAATGGCTCGACCCATGACCCGTGGTTGGGTCCTCGTGGATGGCACCTATAAGTCCTGAAAAGCTGCTATGTTCTCTGTTTAGAATCTTGGGTGTTACATTATCTCCCCCTTGGGATAATTTATCCTCGAATTAGATTCTTAGCATGTTTTCCAATGAAAAGACTCAAGACTAGCAGCCCATCATGCATGCAACTCATCTACATGCACACAACTAAGGAGGAAACATCGACTCCAAGCCAAACATACTCAATGCACCGTAATGAAGTAGGATCTACATCTATCAACCCAATATGGATGAAATTTTTAGATTTCTTATATTCAAGGAGGAACTACCTTCTCCAACTTAAAACACGCTCAACACAATCTCATGGAGCTCATATGCAATTCAATCTCAAAAATCATATCTAAAACATGTTCATCAATTCACCTCATGAAGTCTATAGGCAACTCATAGTCAATGCAGTACAACGTGAGGCAAACAAATCACATATGTCATTTCTTTCAAAACTCAAGCTTTTTCATAAACATGCATATAAAGAAATCATGGAAAAACATAAATAACACATGACTTATAAACATAGAACAAACCAAGATGAAATTCATTACCTCAAGCTAGAATAGGAGTAGAAGGAAAAATATGAGGATATCGGGACTTCATATCAGCCTCGGCCTCCAAAGTAGCACCCTCAACTAAGTGGTTTCTCCACAATACCTTCACAGAAGCAACTTACTTGTTTCTCAATCTCTTAACTTGCCAGTCTAAGATCTTAACCGGTACCTCTTCATAAGAGAGATTTTCATCCACCCCAACCCTTCTAGGGGAACTATGGATATCGGGTCTCCAACACACTTCTTAATCATAGAGACATGGAACACCGGATGCACCATTGACAAATCATTTGGCAAATCAAGTTCATAAGCAACCTTATCAACACGTCTCAAGATTTGATACGGGCCTACGTATCGAGGACTAAGTTTCCCTTTCTTCCCAAACCTCATCACACCCTTCATGGGTGAGATTTTCAAATAGACCCAATTACTAACCTTAAACTTAAGGTCTCTCTTTCTAACATCGGCATAGGACTTTTGCCGGCTTTGAGCCGTTCTCAACCTCTCTGATGAGCCGGACTTTCTCCATAGCCTCATGAACTAATTCGGGTCCAATCAAGGAAACCTCACCCACTTTGAACCACCCTATGGTAGATATACACCTCCTACAATAAAGAGCTTCAAAGGGGGTCATACCAATACTAGAATGGTAGTTATAATTATAAGCGCACTCTATCAATGGAAAGTGATCATCCCAACTTCCCTAGAAATCGATGAAACATGCTCTCAACATATCCTCTAAAGTTTGGATCGTTCGCTCCGTTTGTCCATCAGTTTGTGGGTGAAAAGCCATGCTAAGCTTCACTTTAGTGCCAAGACACTTTTGAAATGACTTCCAAAACTGAAAAGTAAACTGAGTACCTCTAACGTAGATAATGGACAAGGGTATCCCATGCAACCTAACCATTTCTCGCAAATACAATTTGGCATAGTCTTTTGCCACATAAGAAACTTTGACGAGAATGAAATGAGCCGATTTCATCATTCGGTCTACTATAACCCAAATAGAGTCGTGTTGTTGCCGGGTTTGAGGAAAACCAACAATAAAATCTATATTCAAGTCTTCCCACTTCCAAGTAGGAATTCTAATGTCTTGGGATAAACCTCCCGGTTTCTGATGCTCAACCTTCGCTTGTTGGCAATTTGGACACTTAGCCACAAATCCCGCAATATATTTCTTCATCCCATTCCACCAATAGATCTCCCGCAAATCACGGTACATCTTGGTGACTCCCGGGTGAATGAAATATCGAGAACTATGTGCTTCTACAAAAAATTTGTTCCCTTAGGTCATCAACATTTGGAACGCATAGTCGGCCTTGGTATCTAAGTATTCAATCTCCCCCTTGAGAGAAAGCCTCAACGGACTTTTTGAGCCCCGCTTCCTTTAATTCTACCAAAGGCGGATGAAGACATTATTTAGCTTTCACATCACTCACAAAAGACAATTCGAAACCGTTCTGAACCATAATGCCACCCTTGGCAGAGTCTACTAATCGAACACCCAATCAGGCCAATCTATGAACATCTCATGCCAAATTTTTTCTATCATCATCAACATGAGCAACACTGCCCATAGACAACCTACTAAGAGCATCCGCTACTACACTCGCCTTTCCGGGGTGATAAAGAACACTCATATCATAATCTTTCAATAACTCAAGCCACCTTATTTGGCGAAGATTGAAATCTTTTTGATGAAACACATATTGCAAGCTTTTGTGGTCGGTGAACACATCTACATGAACACCACACAAATAATGCCTCTATATCTTTAAGGCAAAAACCACCTCCACTAATTCAAGATCGTGGGTCGAACAATTCTTATCATGGACCTTAAGTTACCTTGAAGCATATGCAATGACCTTTCCATTTTGCATAAGCACACATCCCAACCAAATTCTCGAGGCATCATAATATACAACAAAACCATATGTTCCTTTCGGTAAAGTCAAGATCGGAACGGAAGTAAGTCTATCTTTCAACCCTTGAAAACTCAGCCTTCTTTTGAGTCAAAGCCTTCAATAGGGAGGCAATAAAATAAAACCCCTCAACAAATCGTCGATATTAACCGACTAAACCCAAGAAACTTCTAATGTATGAAGATGATAGAGTTCTAGGCCAACTCTTGACCGCATCCGTCTTCTTAGGATGTACCTCTATACCTTTGCTTGAAACAATATCACCAAGGAATGCTACAGACCTTAGCCAAAACTCACACTTGCTAAACTTTGCAAATAGTTGTTATTCTTTAAGGATTTGCAACACAATTCTCAAATGATCAATATGGTCATCCTCACTCCTTGAGTAGATCAAAATATCATCAATGAACACAATAACAAACATATCAAGGTATTGTCTAAATACCCTATTCATCAAGTCCATTAACGCCACCAGAGCATTAGCCAACCCAAACGACATTAACAAAAACTCATAGTGACCATATCGGGTTCTAAAGGACATTTTCAGAATATCTTCTTCCTTCACCCTCAATTGGTGATAACTCGATCGGAGATCAATCTTAGAAAAATAACTTGCACCTTGAAGTTGGTCAAACAAATCATTAATCCTAGGGAGAGGATACTTGTTCTTAATAGTCACTTTGTTCAAATGACTATAGTCGATGCACATTCGGAGTGAACCATCCTTTTTCTTAACTAACAACACTGGAGCACCCCATGGTGAGATACTTGGTTCGATAAAACCTTTGTCTAAGAGATATTTCAGTTGTTCCTTTAGCTCCTTAAGTTTCGCCGGAGCCATTCTATAAGAAGGAATAGAAATAGGTTGCGTATACGGGAGAAGGTCAATACAAAAATCTATTTCCCTTTTGGGAGGAATATCGGGTAGATCATCTGGGAACACTTTCGGAAACTCTCTTACAATTGGGACCAACTCAAGAGAAGGGGTTTCAGAATTTACATCCCTCACCCTCACTAGATGGTAAAAGAAACCTCACAAAATATCTTTCTACCTTTAAGACAAGAAATTAACCGACCCTTAGGCATAGAATTTCCCCTCTTCCATTCTAGGATAGGCTCATTTGAGAATTGAAACTTAACCACCCTAGTTCTACAATCGATAAAAGCATAGTATGAATGCAACCAATCCATACCAAGGATGACATCAAAGTCTAACATATCAAGTTCTACCAAGTCAACAAGAGTAACTTTATGGGATAAGGAGACAAGACATTTTCTATAGACCCTCTTAGCCAAAACAGAATCACCAACAGGAGTAGAAACATAGAAAGGTTCTAATAGCACAACGGAGAGCACATCAAACTTCATGGCCACATAAGGAGTCACAAAGGACAAAGTAGCACCGGGATCAAGAAAAGCATAAACATCTATTTGAAAAACTTTTAACATACCGGTCACCACATCTGGGGAACAGTCTTGATCACCTATAGTTTGGAGAGCATAAAATCGGTTTTGCTAAGGAGCATTTGCACCCGAACCACTTGGACCGGATGAGGAGTAGGATTTAGCCCTACGACGATTATCTCCCTCATATTTTAGCCACCGAAGGGCAATTCCTTATCTTGTGATCAATCTTGGCAGACCCAAAGCAAGCATTGGAACCCGCTAAACACTTACCCTCATGATTTCTCCTACACTTAGCACAGGTAGGCATCATGGACCTATTACCATCTCCTTGAGGTTTAGGGTTAGACACCCTTTAATTGTTAGACCTTGGAGGAGCATTTGAAGAACCTTACCCGAAGAACTTTTGCCGGAACCTTGAACGACCCCATCCACCGGACCTAGAATATGAAAAGTTACGATCATCCATTCTTGCCCTTTTTGTTTCCTAGATCTTTCCTTGAGTTTTTCTTCCTCAATTAATTGGGCATGCACCATAAGGAGAGAAATATCCATGTCATAGACCAAAATAGCAGTGAGGCATTCTTTGACTACCAAGTCGTACATACCCGACACAAACTTACTCATCTTGGTCGTACGATCCGCCACAATAGAAGGAGCATATTTAGATAGTTGAGTGAACCTCAAAGCGTACTCTCTCACACTCATATTTTGTTGACAGGACCCGCTTCTTCCTGCCTTTCCTCAACCAAATCTGAGTAACCCCTTTGAGTTGGTAAGCGGCCAATTCTGCCTTCTCGACCGGAGTCAGTCCTATAATAACAAGTATCTTATAGACCTCATCAATAAACTCTTGAGGATCTTTCTCAACTTTGGAGACATGAAATTTCGGAGGGTTCATCCTTGTAAAGTCCCTCCTTCTTGCCGCCGCCGTACCTATATTTGGGTTTACGAGGGTCACTACCTCTCTATTGGCTTGGGCCGTCATGGCTTGAGTCAACACTTGGAAAGCAGACCTAAACTCTACATTTTTCACAGTCAGCCAAAGGATCCATCGGAGCTCAAGGAAGAGCTTGGGGAGGAACTTCTTGACCCACATTGTCTCCCTCAGTCCTTCTAGAATTAGCCCTTGTAATAGTCATATCCTGAAAACCATCGGGTAAGAATGATGAGAAACACCTTATAGAGCTAAGCTCCATGGCACGCCTTAGTGAAATGAAGAAGTGAAGTTTCCTAAGCATCTAGTAGCCTCTCATTTATAAATGTGGCGCGCTTCACACTTATGAACAAGACTCTACTTGACGTTGTTTGAGACATCCTAGAACCATTATAAACCTTGTCCTCTGATTACCAAGTTTGTCACGAACTAGGGGTACCCCTAGGATGTAACAAAGCGTATAAGACCCTAAGAGGCCTCACACATGCCACGTAGCATATCATAACATAAAGTAATAGAAAATGATGTAGAAATTTAAAATATTTTCCAATACAATCAAAGTCTTTATAAAACGAGCGGAAGTCTAATACCATAGTCTCAAACCATCTAAACAACATGAATAAAATCTTGGGTCATATCCCATACAATAGTCCAAGACATTAAATGAAAGACATAAATAAAACTGGTGATCACATCCTCGAACACAATGATGACTCACCAAATCTTCACTTCCTTGAGATACTATGACCCTAGCCACGAGCGTGAATATCAATATCGTCGGACCCTACATTTGATAAAAATATAGGCAAGAGTATGCGTAAATACAAACATGTACTAAATATGATAGATAGCATAAATAACATAAACATAATGGTTAGTCTATATAAACCATAAGAATAATCAATGTACATACAACGTCATCATAATAAGAAAGGAACACTTCTCAAGTAAGCTTACTTAACCTTAGTCCAGACTTGGGTCATCCGCCTCTAGTCAAGCTTACCTCATGGAAAGCATCTAAAGCAACAATCCAAGCATTTATCATAACGTAATTCATATTAATCATACCTACTTTTAAAGACATGAGGATTCACCTCTTTGCCTAGATTTCAAAGACTAATGGGTATTTGCCTCTTGCCTTACTTGCTTTAAGATCATGGGCACTCGCCTCCACAATCACATCATATGACACGGGTACTCGCTTCCACATCATTTCATAAAGAGCATGGGTACTCGCCTGCATGTCCATTCACCATAATAAGAATGTGGGGACTCACTTCTTGTTCAATTCCAAGGAGTATGGGAAGTCACCTCATATCCTTTCATACGGAGGTCAAGGGTAATAGCCTCTAGCCTTATCAATTACATAATCTTTTAGTCTAGATTCATTTTAGGTGAGAAATCCTTTCAACCTAGAATAATTCATGTGAGTAAACCTTTCACATTCATCCATTCATAATTAAGCAATTCATGTGGGAAGTATCCCTCCCACAACAATAACATCAATTACTAACAATTCACATCATAAGCTTTACTCTCAAAGCACTACATGTCATAATCATCATCTAAGCTTTATTATCAAGAAATTCTATTCATAATTCATCAATCCTATAAGGATAAGCCTAAACCCATAAAGTTTCCCTTCATGACAACAACCCAATTATATCAATTCTAGGTTAGAATTAAGAAATAGGCATGGGTACATGTAATTTCACTCTAAAATCATGTAATTCTACCAATTATATTATAAACAATCACAATCCACTCAATTGAATCAACATTCATCATACCCCACCAGATTGGAAGAAACCTTTACTAAAATTGGGGAATTCTTTATCAAATTGGGGGAATTCTAGGGGACTCCATTGATGGAAGAGTTCCATGGACTAAAAGCCATCATGCCTTGATTACAAAGTCCTCACAATATTGAATATTGGAGACTTGTACTTGACCTAGCTTCAATTTCTTCCTTCTTCTTCCAATTTCTAGAGAGAGAATATTTGAGACGAGTTTTGGGAATTATTTTGGGATTTGAGAGAATAAATTGAATGGGGGATTTTGGGGGTTAAAAATACTTATATAGGTGTTCTAGACGTTGGAAAAACGACACCACATTGATTTAATAAGAACCGGAAAAGACCTATGTGCCCCTAAAAATAATTGTTAGCCTACGACCGACGGACAACGACCGGTGGACTCTAGATGGACCTACGGTCCACCCCAGTCAGACGTGGTCTGGTTCGAGACTTTCGTCCTGACCTACAATTGCTGGACCACGGAGCGTGGACCCACTTATGGTCCGTAGGTACCACCATGGTCCATGCCTGGATAACATTTTGGTGGCCCTCTCCACGGCCCCACCTACAGCTCGTGGCTCAACCCACGGCCCATGTTTGGGTCCTCCTGGGTGGCACCTGTAAGTCCTGGAAAGCTGTTATGTTCTCTCTTTCGAATCTAGGGTGTTACAAAGACAGTGGTTGGCGTCTGAGTTAGAAAATTCCATCACTACATGTGTAACACCCCAAACATTTCTAAGCTAAGGCACGAACCATTCTTTATTTGCATATAAAATTGAATCACGTGATTCTTAAATTGCTCATATGTGTGAAGGTCATTTCTTTAGTATTCTAATGGATTTGGATATGCCTTAAGGTCACAAGAACCCCCTTAGCTAAAGTTGAATTGAAAGCTTCATTACCCATTAAATTTTGACATAAGATTCTACATAGGTAAACTTCAAATGATAATATCTCCCAACGGATAATAAACTAGGTGACCTATAACCCACCAAATTAAAGGTCATGGAGTCCTTTCCAATGCCACCAAGTTTGCCTTATTTAGTGTTTGGAGAAAAAGTTATGATCATTTTACAAAGATTTCCTTATCAGAGGTTTTTGAGTCCTTTAACAACATATCCATTGTACGGGCCGTCGATTTAACTAAAACCCGCAATGTCAAGTTGTCAGAAAAGTACTGGGAGTCGGTTGGGATCCAATTCCTACGGATCCATTCTTCTAGCCGTAGGAAATCCTATAGGCCATCATTTGGACCCGTAGAATGGATTTTTAAGCACAAAAACTGTATAAAGTCTGCATATTGGATCTACTATCTGTACAAACTAATATGGGTAATAGATTGGACCAGTAGAAGATTTTTTCATCAGTTATAAAAATGGTAGTTTAGTCTTTTACCACCCCTTCTAAGCCTAAACCACAATCCCCTTTTCACCTAATTAAAGGTCTAAATAGTGTTAAAATATTCTTTTACGTTCTTTAACACATCGAAGACTTAGATCAAATATTTAAGAGGAGAAAATCTAGGGTTTTCTAACGTTCTTTGAATTTTATCGATTTCAGCAAGAACTTTGTTCTTCCCCCGGTATATAAGACTATCATAGTGATGGATTGAGTTTGTACTTGAGCCCTACATCTACTTTGTATCAGTAAAGAATAATCTACGATTACATCCTTAGTTTTGGTAATTCTTGAGATAAGTTTGTTGTTGAATTTTGAGTTGTTATCTCTAATTTTTGAGTTTCTCTCTCTCCCTCTCTCTCTCTCTCTCTCTCTATATATATATATATATATATATACTAGTTTCACGGTACGTGCATTGCACTATATATGTATCATATCATATAGTATACAATATTGTAAAATGGAAATGGAATCAATATTACTAAATTAAGTTTTTTGGTAAATAATTACAATTGAAAGAACATAGAAAAAGTTCTTTTAAATGATTAATACAGATTGTCATAGAGTTAGTTATTTTTTGAGATCAAAATGACCAAATATCATTGAAACATTTCAAAATACATTCAAAGTTTAAATATGGGGAGAAAGTGACATTTCTTTAGTAGTAGTATTTTTTACTTCACTCAATTTTCTAAACAAATTTTACCAAAAAATAGGAAAAAAAATCAATATAAAAAAGTTGTGTATAGCCTTTTCTTTTAAGGTTATGACCATAAATGATGGACATCATTTAAGTGCAATTGTTTTCTTAAATATTGATGCTTAAAATATAATATGTGCATGACACTAATAACAATTACCATAAATATTTAATTATTTTATCTTTATATGTAATATATATTTTTTAGAAAATATTTTTACTCAATTAATATTTGAGTAAGGCTATCATAGAGAGGTAAATTTACTAAAAAAGTACTTCTATAGTTAATGTCAACATTGTTATAAGTAGAATGTTATAGAGATAAAAATATATATATATATAATATAAAAAATGAGTTCTAAAAAAAATTAGGTTGTTACAGTGAAATATTGTTATAATGTATGTTAAATAATTACCTTGACCAATTATTTGTTTCATAATTTAATGTTAATTTATGAACAACATCACGTATGGTGTAAAATATTTCATTTCTTTATGTTTCTACCATATCTTTACGGAATTTTAGTCTCCTCCTTTTTTTGCCGCATACATATCATATAGTTGTTGTCTAATAAAAGTATCTAGCATCTAGTACATAATAGAAGTTGTATCGTGATATAAAACGTAAAACAAATTCAATAAAAATAACTAATATATAAATAAAATTTAAAGTATTATTTATAGAATTTCTATAATTTGATTTAAGATCATTTTATGATCAGTCACTATTTTCTTATCTAATTTTATATAGCTAGCAGGGAGTGTATCGTGTGGCAATACATTTTCTAAGATTAAAATGAATGCAAACTAACATGAAATTCATACATCAAATTTTTTTACACTCAATATAAATATACAAAAATAAAAAATATATGGAACACAACTTGTAGACAATGAAGAAGGAAGACGAAGATATATGTTCATGCTATATTCACTATAGTGTTTCATTTGATTGAAATCTCTTGTCACCAACACTCTACATTCTCCGTTCACTTTTACTTACACATATCTATCAAATAAATATTTATTATGATAAGTATATTATCATATTATAGGTAAAAGTGATAATCTATATTTTAAATAGTGGACTTAACATTAAAATGAATAATTCAATGAACTATGTTGATGCCCGCTATTTTAAAAAAATTAGGACGAAACTCCTTTGTTTGATGGTAAAAGAATAAACAATAAAAAAACAAAGAGGATCATGTGCCTTTTTTTTGTATTATTATTGGCTGTATCACAACTTGATCTATTAATTTTATTAGAAAATATAATCCTCAATGCGTTCATTTGTCACTGTTAACTCATTATGTGGACATTAATTATTAAATTCTCTCTCGAAGAAAAACCAAAAGAAATTAATTGAAGAAACAAAACAAGAAAATGAAATGAAAATTCTCACCCACTATGCATAGAAGTTTTTTTTGTGTGAAATAAAGTTGGACATTTCTTTGTTCTTTTTCCCCCTTATTTAATAGAAAGACAATACCTAAATTTCTATGTGAAGAACTTTGGCGAACCGTATCAATGGATTGCACTTGAATCATTTATGAAAATTTTAAATGATCTCAATTTGTTGCAGAAAAGAGATCCCAAAGAATTTATCAGAAGTGAATGGTTGTGATTTATGACCGAAGAAACATAAAGGCTGAAATTGTTGTCACTATTCATAGTAAAGAAGTCTTTTTTAATAAAAAAAAATATGTAGGTTCATTAAAAGGGTATTAATGTTCAGTAAGGATACACACAATGATGAAGTATGTATGTTTAGGGTCCATAGATCGAGGCCCCAAAATCCAATCCCAAACCACGAACCATGGCCAACTAGGATGGACCGTAGGTCCATCCACGATCCGTCGGTCAGCGTCCGTCGGTCGTGGGATGGCAGTTATTTTTAGTGGCAATTGGGTCTTTTCTGATTTTAATTAAATCACTGTGGTGTTGTTTTGCCTACATCTAGACCACCTATTTAAGTATTTTTAACCCCTAAAATCCCCCAATTAAGTCATTCTCTCAAATCCCAAAAGAAAACCCAAAACTCCTCTAAAACATTCTCTCTCTAGAAAGAAGAAAAAGAAGGAAGAGATTGAAGCTAGGGCAAGTTGAAAGTCTCCAATCTTCAAGATTTTGTTGGCATTTTGACTAAGGTATCATGACTTTTCATCCATGGGATCCTTCCTCCCATGGAGTCCACTAGAATTCCCCAATTGCGACGTTTATAACTCCAATTCTAGTTAGGGTTTCTTCCAATATTGTCGATTATGATGATTGAGTGGATTGTGATTGTTTATGATTAAATTAGTAAAATTATATGTTATTAGAGTGAAATTGCATGTAACCATGCCTATTCCATGATTATTCTCTAGAATTAATATAATTGGGTTGATGCCATGACGGGAAACTTTATTGGTTTAGGCTTGTCCTTATAGGATGGATGAATTATGAATAGAATTGCTTGAGAATGAAGCTTAGATGATGATCACGAGACCTAGGGTTTGGTGATGTTTTGCGTATTCGTAATCAACGACACAACTTCCAATACAAGTGTCTACGAATCGTGCAATAGTACAGTAACCCAACCAAGGGTTGGGGTAATGTCCCAAGGGAGCGGTTCTGAGAATTATAGAAAAATAAAATCAAGTTCTAACTAATAGTAGCTAAAGATATTAACGATGAAAAACATTGTAAATTAAAGGGGGACACAAAAGTGTCAAATATCAATTTGGGGTTTTTGTCACAAGTATAGCAAAAACAACAAAAATAATAAGAAAATCAAGTATGGGGACGAGTTCTTGGGGTGTGACCGCAATACAAGTTGAGATAAATAGTTGGGTACATGCTTTCGATAGAAAATTTGCAAGATAATAGTGACTAGGTTAAGCTTTAGATGAAAATAAGTTCCCTCTCGGGCAACTTACCCCGTTTCAAATGTGTTCCACTCGGACACCCATTTGCCGCATGAAGACCAGCCTACGCCTTACCCCACTCA
>JAJOOO010019036.1:0-38950 GCA_029582685.1 Solanum piurae | reverse complement strand
TTATTTCATGGATTTAATTCCCTCTTTTTGATAGCTAAAGTTGGATTTGCTTCACTAATGATTTACTTTTATCTAGTGTTCCATGCTGACACAAAAAATGAGCTAGAACTAGGTGACCTGATATAATCCACTTCTGTAATCCTTTAGAGAGACGAAATTGTGAAACTTTTAGCGCACAAGTACATTAAAATTCATCATTCTTTAGATCCATGCTGTTAGCCTGTTAACAATGACTATTTCTTGAACATGCACATGTACGTGCAGTGTGGAGTTCATGGAATTTGCTGCTATAACTTCTCCTTTTTTAGCTGGCTTATCACGGATAGACAATGTAATGTGACTCAGGGGCTTATGTTACACATAATCTTGTTTTGAGTTGGTGTCTGTTAACATGTAGAACCATTCATCTCATCTGACTGTGAGCTTAAGTTTAAGTGATAATAGTAGTAGCAGCAGTGGTGGTATTAGTAAATAGTAAAAGTATATAATAGAAGAAAAGTTACTTAGATTTTGAAATGACCTCTGATCTTTATTTTGAGTTCAATTTTTGGAGGATCACCTTGATTGCTAAAGGGTGAAAGTTCATACCTTATCTTTTCGTAAACTTCTGCCGCTGGCGCTTATGATTCTCTCCTGTATAACATTCCTTTCAATTTCGAAGCACCATTTTTTCTATATCTTATGGAGTTGTTACATTTCAAATTTTGACGGATTCAAGATCTGATCTTCAATAATATTATTAGTAGAGTTGAACACAACGTTTAGAAGGAATTTGTGCGCTTGATGTCTATCAAAGGGGGAGGACTTGATGTGACGACTATTAGACCTCCACCCGGAGAGACTTTACAATCATAATGAGCAGATAACCTATTTCCTTACTATCTCATTGATATCCTTTTTCTCTTACTTATTTTATGACTTTATTGTCTAGTTTGATGCCAGTCTAATGAAAATTGCAATTTTCTTTCAATCTTGCCATTCATCAGATAAATTGCAATGTACAACGTCTTTCCCTACTCTCTCAAAACCCTCCTATTCTTCTCTTCATATGGTCCATAAAAGTGCTAGAGGAGCAACATCTCATACTCTGCATCTTCTCTTATGTTCTCTAGAATCCCTGCTAAACATCCTTTCTTTTTCCCGACATCACCATCTCAAGTCTGAGCATCTCAGAATTTCACACCATAACCAAGATGCTATCCAACAATATATAAGGAGGTGATTTACGTCTTCTCCTGATTCTTTACACATGAAGCACCAACTAACACCACTAATGTTCCCCTTCTTCAATTTTTCCACTGTCAGGATCACCCTTCTCACAGCTAGCCAAGTGAAACGACAAATCTTTCTCGGTATCCATACTGAAATATGTTGAAAAGATTCCTCTAATAAAAATCTTCTCATAGAAGTACTTAATAGAAAATATGCCCATACTCCTCCCCCCTCCCCCCCCCTCCCCCCCCCCCTCTTCATAGGTCATGACTATCCATAGTATTTTTTTTTTTATGGTGAAGCAATTTGTTCAAATTATGAGTTCTTTAACCTCCAGACTTGCAAATCTCTCCTAAAACTCAAATCCCAATGCACTCCTCTCCCATTTATACTCCATATCCATTGGATCTTGCATCTTTTTTGGCAAGAATTTCTATACAAATTAGGAAATGTTGTTCTCGGCTTCTCGCACACTTATGTCCCCAAAAACTCAATCATCCTGATTGATATGTTCTCATTGAACCCTTTCACCCTTTTGAGATATTCCTCCATAGTCCCACATCCATAGGGAAGTGAAGACATTTTTAGTCCACCCCCTTTCAGAGCTTGGGATTGAGGCATAGTTGTTCATGTACTTTCAAATGACTTGTAGATCATCAGCAATACACCAGAATAGCTTCACTCCACTCTGAACCTGCAATTTTACAATAGTTGCAGAAATAAAATAAATAAAAAATCTATCCCAGCTTTACTATCATGGATAACAAAGGTCAAGGCCCAAGAGAACATCCAGCTTCACTACTTACTAAGGCAACCAATACAGTTCCAGCTTTAGTATCATAGATACCAAAGGCCAAGCCTGTCAAAAGAAAAGTATACTGCTCAGTACCTGCTTGTCTTTATTACAGATTCTGAATGTTGATGCTTATGCCAAGAGGACTTCTGAATTGGGAAGCATTATGATAGTCCTTTACTCGAATTGAGCTTTTGTTTACATACCTATTCTTCCTCAATCCTGATAATAGGATCTTTTACCATCTAAGCCACTACCTTGAATCATGTTATACGTCATTAACTCTGATTTTCTCATTTTACACTAGCTAAAAATAGCTCTGGCACTGGAATAAAAAGTTGTTGATCTCTCTCTTTAAATAGCAGGGAGGTTGAGTATATTGGGGTGGAACTACCTGTTGAAGCATTCACAAATATCCTTTTCTCTTCTGGAACAACAGGTATTTTGATATCCATTGCAAGTGTTCTGTCTTGTTCACTTACTCTATGATTTGATGTCAAAATTTTCTCGGTTAC
The DNA here is from genome assembly GCA_029582685.1 of Solanum piurae. NCBI lineage: Eukaryota > Viridiplantae > Streptophyta > Magnoliopsida > Solanales > Solanaceae > Solanum > Solanum piurae. The sequence continues at coordinate 36,430 of JAJOOO010019036.1, read as the reverse complement.
CGCTTAAAATTAATTTAAGGTTCTGTTTTTAGTGACTTAATGTATATGTTCATTCATACCTTATAAAAAAAATGTATATGTTCATTCATTATCTCTCGTGGGATGAAGGACCCTTTTACTTATCAATAATATCTTACCTTGTAAAAAGAAAAGGACCCATTCTTTTTCTACCACATTTAATGAAAAACATTTCATGAATTACGGCAAAAGAGTTCAGTTTATCGGTATGAGAATAATGTAAAAACTGCTTAGTCGACTCATTCACGAGGGATTAAGAAAAAAATTGGAGTAGAACTACTAATATAAGTCTATTACATTTACTCTCTATAAATGTGTTTTAGGGGAACCAAAGGCGATTCCATGGACTGCGACTACACCCCTTAGGGCGGCTGCTGATGGATGGTCCCAGTTGAACATTGGCAAAGATGATGTGGTGGCCTGGCCCACCAATCTTGGATGGATGATGGGCCCTTTGCTAATTTACTCCACTCTGCTAAATGGAGCAACCATGGCCTTATACAATGGGTCCCCCCTTGGTGCTGGCTTCGCTAAGTTTGTTCAGGTGCGATGCAATCTAACACTGTAGACCCATTTCAAATACCAAATTAATAGTGGTGGCGATGTTGATGATGATAAACAACTTTGATTTGTTAAACAAAAACTTTATGAATCTGACTAGATGCATACTTGATTGGCCTTACGTAAAGCAAGGAACTCTCCGAATACTGCTCAATACTTCAAGCTAGATGATTAGGGGACTTGTGCAAACTTTAGGTGCCACACTTGCTGGACCAAGTAGATAGAACAGCAAATCTAAGCATTTATGTCTATCCTACCAAGGACCAACTCTGTAATTCGGACATCATTCTTTTCTTTTTCTTCCTAATACTATCAATCATTTAACTTGAGAAATATGAAGGCTAGAATACCACCCCAGATGACTTCAGATTGAAATTTTGGGTTTACTGTGCACAAGCTCACTTCTCCTTACAAATTTTCCGTTCATGGATTCCACCATTTTTTGCCATCTAAAATCCTCAAGGACTTATCTAGGATGCTAAAGTTACTATGCTTGGCGTGGTCCCAAGTATTGTGAGGGCATGGAAATCCACAAATTGCACTGCTGGTTATGATTGGTCATCCATCTGGTAATTCTTCTTAAACATCTTCAAAACAGTTAGAGCTTTACAGAGACACTATATTGTTCTAGAAAATTATGTGTTATTTTGTTTCTTTTCTTTTCACCCCCTAGTCATCCATGCAATTACTTTCATTTGGTCTTGGGCATATCTATTCTTTAAAATTATATTTGACTTCTGTAATCCATATGGAACTTCAAAACTTCTCACACTCCAAAGATATTTCCAACAATTTTTCTAGCTTAATTTAATTATGTATGATGGCAGTCACTTTGCCTCCACCGGTGAAGCATCTGGTGTGGATGAATCCCTTTGGTTGATGGGAAGAGCTCATTACAAGCCTGTAATAGAGATCTGTGGCGGGACAGAAATTGGTGGTGGATTCATTGCTGGTTCGTTGTTGCAACCACAATCTTTATCTGCTTTTAGCACAGCAGCTATGGGTTGTAGTCTATTTATTCTTGGCGAAGATGGGTCTCCTAGAGTAAGTATTTTTCAGCCTTTCTCAAACAATAAAAAGTGATTTTCGTATTAAATGATGCTTAGTTCATGCAAACTGACCAGTTCTTTCCTAAAGATGCAAACACTGCAAGTCTTATGTAGGAGTCCGTTAAGCATTCTAATGCATTAGCTCTCGGTAAATTTCAAATTTTGCATATACTGCATCTAGGGGTTGCCACTAGTAAACATCAAGCAATTTACATCACCGCAACTTCACAGGGGATAGTTGAAAATTATGAAAGGAAGGTTTGCCACATGAAAAAATCAGTAGTTTTCTCTATATGGGAGAGTCGCACTCATGAACAGTGTGTTGGATGAAAGCCCCTCATACTATTTGTCGTTAACTCTATACTTCCAATGTTCTTAAGCAGTCGGACAAGTTGGAGTAATAAGGAAGTCATCAGCACTAAATATGTTAAGGAAGATAAGAAAGCACTGGAAGAATTTCAAATATAATTCAAATATCTGTGGGGATAGGAGAAAGATTAGAATGTTGTTGAATGTAGAGCTGGAATTGGGTGGAAAATAAACATCGGTAAAATTATTAGATTAGGAGATGGATAAAGCTGGTCAACACCTATGGAGAATTAAAAATTGAAGGGCTTGGACAGTGAATCCGATTCCTTAATTGGAAAGCAGACAAAAATAGTATCTTCTTTGTTAAATCCTGTTAGAACACTTCACATAGAGTAGAAAATATGAAAAAGGATTGGTTAGGAATTGGGTAGAATTCTATTATGCAAACGGCAGTGAAAGTAATCTGTATTCTCCTTTTCTCTTTGCACAGGAGAGAGGGGAGGTATGGTGGTTGAGGGTTGTAAAGAAAGAGAGCTTCCTTTTTATTCATAAATTGGTGCCGCAAGTACATTTGAGTAGGAAAATTTCAAACTTTACCTAAATGCCGTTTTCTTGGTTTAGTACAGGGTTCTAACGAACATGGGATAAGCAGGTTTGGTAATGGCAATTGATAGCTGCTAAATAAAAAGTCAAAATTACATTGTAGTTAAATATTGTAAGTGACCTTTAAAGATATTTGATACATTCAAAGTAATTATGTTAACTCTAATTGTAGCCATTTGATTCTCCTGGGATTGGTGAATTGGCCCTTGGTCCCCTTCTATTTGGGGCATCAAGCACATTGCTGAATGCTGACCACTATTGTGTATACTACAAAGGAATGCCTGTTTGGAATGGAAAGGTTAGTAGTATTTCTGATTCTACCTTGGCACTTTATTCTTTTTCCAGACAAGTACTTAATGTGTTACTAATTACCTAGCAGGTTCTTAGAAGACACGGAGATGTATTTGAGCGTACTTCTAGAGGTTATTACCGTGCACATGGCCGTGCAGATGACACCATGAATCTGGGGGGTGTAAAGGTCTATGCTTTACCTTGTATTGTTATTAAAAAATCATGAATTATTAGGGTCTCTTTGTTGTAAGACTTCATTTGAAAAAAAAAGGTTATTACTTGAGACTATTTTGTCAAATTTTCAACTAAACCAATACTGCTACTCATCATAACTGATATTTGCTCCATAAATAAAACAATAACTGTTGGTCTTATTTATCAGAAATTGTTTCTTTGAGGCATAACAAGTGGTCCTTGGTCCCTTTCATCTATTTGTTCTTTGTACCTTTGTGTATTTATGAACACAGGTTCTCCCTTCTAGCTTATCAGCTGTATTTGTTGCAGACAACTTTACGTATTGTTTTCTCTTACCCGTGACTGAAACTTATGATTCCTTTTGCCAGGTAAGTTCGGTGGAGATTGAGAAAGTTTGCAATGCAGTTGATGAAAGTATCCTCGAGACAGCAGCCGTTGGGGTGCCACCACCTGGAGGTGGCCCTGATAAATTAGTTATCGCCGTTGTATTTAAGGATTCTAAGGGGTCAAAGGACAATTTGAATTCATTGAAAGTTTCACTCAACTCAGCTTTGCAGAAGAAATTGAATCCTCTATTCAAGGTATGCACATAATATTCAGCTTTGGTAATACAAAGTATGAAAGTTAATGTTTCCTTATCCAGTCTAAAATATTGTAGGTTTCACATATAGTAGCCCTCCCTTCACTTCCAAGAACAGCAACAAATAAAGTGATGAGAAGAGTATTGAGACAGCAATTTTCTCAAGTTGGCTCTAGACTGTGACCTATGTTACTCCCCGTTCTCAAAAAAATCAGCCAAAGCCAAAGTGGGAGGGAACGTTTATTTACATATGTTGTTGTACGATCTTTTCATTTTCTGTTCGGTCTTTCAACAAGTTTTCAGCTGCAGCCGCAACTTCTAGTATATAGTATGATTAGAACTAGTGCTATGATAATAATGAAGCATATAAACAATTATTCAATAATAATGTTTGTGGTTAATTTGGTTGTTTAGGCGCAATTTGACTATCCTTTTCACTAGACTAATTACACAAAATAACCAAATTTTTCTAACATTGAACTGAATTTATATTGAATATAGTATTATTAGTCATACGAATATTATATTTAATAAAATCACATATTATCAAAGTTATTTTTTCAAAACTTAATATCAAGTAAAAATCCTATGTCACATAAATTATAATGGAATGAAGCAAATTTGAGGACCAAGAATGGAATACAATACAATGGGAGTGAACTGGAATTAATATACCAATTTGAGGACCAGAAGTGAATTAAATTACTTGTAGAATAGGGGTGTACAATGCGCACCTAGCTCAATATAGAGCCTAATACCTCTTTCTATTTTTCACCATATACATAATCGAAAAGCTTAGCAAGAAGTTTCTTCTTCCTTTCCAGGCTTTCAAGTTCCACCTTACCGGAGTGAACCCTCTCGGCCGGTACGGCCTTTATGGAAATATTTTCTCCACAATAAGAAATCAGTTCAAAATCTAGGGTTCTTTTTCTCTATTGGAGAGAAAAAATTTCATGGCGGCAACTCTCATATTGAAACCTACCCTTTCCTCTGCTTTCCTCGGCCAAAAACTGTAAGTTGTCTTATTATCTGCTTAGAGAAATTGTATGCGGGTTGTCTTGTGTATTATAAGTCGTATTGAGCATTTGGGATCTATTAATTTGTTGTTGGTATGTTAAAAGTTCCTACTATTTGTTAAACTTTTGTGCAGTTCGAGTAGAGGAAATTCGAAGAGGTCGGAACCGTCTCGTTTGTTTTCAAAGGGTACAAAATGTGCAACGGATACGGCTTATGGAGGTGGGTTTTCTAATACTAATTAACACCTATCAAATTGAAAACTCTATGTATTGATGCTACTAAGAAAAGGTAACTGCAAGCAGATATAACATACAACTTTAATTGATGATTTATGATAGTTTTAGATTAATAACTCCGTGGCCGGTAAGATTTTGGGTTAGTATTGAAATTTGTGTTACAATGTTAAAAGGGTATTGAGTCTTGGTGCTCAAGATGCTGATTCGGAATTAAGTATTTAGTAGGGGAACTTTCTATCAAAAGAATTGTAGAGAAGGAAAATCTCTAATTTTCTCTATTAAGAACTCCTTTGAAAATGATAGAAGGATTTAAGCAAGAATTCTGGAGCACATATATCTTCTGAAGCTTTAATCTCTCACTCTTTGCCAAATTAATGAGAAAGACCGTCAGCTTTTTTTAACTTAGGTAACTTCTTTATGTTACCAATGAGTGGTAACAGAGGGAAAATTGTAGTTAAAGTAACTTCTCTTTTGGCATTGGTTAAGTTACACGTGTAAGTTTGTTCTCTGGTTCTTTACGAGTTGTTTGATTAACATTCTAGCATGAAACATCAAGTTTGATGTTCACGATCTGATTTCTGAAGGTAACGTTCCGAAGTTTTCTCGATTGAATGTTTGGGACCCTTACAAACGTCTTGGAATAAGCCGTGATGCCTCCGAAGAAGAAGTTTGGAGTTCGCGCAACTTTTTGTTAAACCAGTATGCCAATCATGAGAGAAGTGCAGAATCAATTGAAGCTGCTTTTGAGAAGATACTAATGAAAAGCTTCATAAATAGAAAGAAGACAAAGATTAACTTGAAAACAAGGCTAAAAAAGCAAGTCGAGGAATCTCCGCCATGGGTTCAGAACCTCCTCAGCTTTGTTGAACTTCCACCACCTGTAATTATCTTGAGGAGATTATTCCTCTTTGGATTCATGGCATGCTGGAGTGTGATGAACTCTGCTGAAGCTGGCCCTGCATTCCAGGTTTGTTCCGTCTCAATTTTTATCCGTGATAAGTCTTCAAATCTCATTTGATTTGCCAATATCCATAGGTGATGAGAGGGCATGTTCTTACGACCACACTGTACCTTGCAGTGAATATCTTTCTTAATCAGTGCAAATTTATTCTGACATAAGTCTAATAGTTGGTAAAGATCTGTACAACTTCTGACACCACCGTCATAAAAAGTAAGATCTGGGTGATTTCTTCCCATTTGTCTAACTCTTGTTGGCAGAGTTATCATGTTATATGCTAGTGGTAGGTAGCGCGGGTTCCGTGGAATAGTCGAGGTGCACGCAAACTTGCTCAGACACCACCGTCATAAAAAACAGTTTGGCTTTTACCTACTTTGTAAAGCATAAATTTAACTCTTTATGTTATTGATAGTTTCTCTACTGTGATTATGGACTGTACATGTATTGCAAGCCCCTCTTACCTATCAAACCAAAAAGTAGATAAATTTGATAACATAAGGAGACATAATTGATTAAAAAAGGAAAGAGAGATAAGGATACCCAACACAGTATGTGAACAGAATTCAAAAGTCAATATTCTTCTGTAAATAAAGAACTACTGATTAGTCTGTAAAGAGCAAAGAACTTAAATCTTCTTCATCAAAAAAATTGCAAAATACTTATTTCTTGATCATATTCAGCTGGATGTCCCTTGCCTGGGAATCTCATTGCACCAAGATATCCTAATTGAACATCTTCATTTGTATTTTGCCGTTTTTAGAGAGAAGAAAGGACGGAGGGGGGATCTGGTTTAAGTAAATGAGTATTGGCCACTTTATAGTATTGTTTGTTTCCACATCAATTAAGTGTATGAGTTGTAGCCTTGTTATAGAGTTCTGGACAATTCTCACCAATTGAGCTGGGTTTTGGGTTAAGTTGGGCCTAATGTCCATTTTCTTGTCAAAGTCAGACCCAGGTGTTGGGCCACCCTCATTAAGTTACTCTATGATATGTCATTATGTCTAACACTAGGTGTGCTAGATTCTTCCATCAGTTAAGTATATGGGTTGTAGTCTTCTTTTTACTAACCTACCAGTAGAGCTGATGATTCAATTAGGACCAAGATTCCTTTTCTTGACAGTTAAAGTTTCCAAACTCGACCATCGGAAACTTGAGAACCTTTTAAATAATCATGTACTCTGGAACATCTCTCAGCAATCCTTCCATTCTGGCTCCGGCTTTTACCATAAGAAGGGTCGTGAACTATCAGCACCATGTATTTCTGGGGAATGGCTTTCTCAGTATCTCTCGAGAGTCTAATACTCATCAGCGACTATTAGGTTTTTCAGGTTTAACTCCATAACAGTATAAAAGTCGGAAGACTAAAAGTGATGTAAATTGCAGTTATTCTCCGATGTTTTAGTTGAAAATGCTGACAGTTTCAGAGTTTGACCTGCATTTAATATCGCAAGGCTTGTATTGAGCAGCTGTGGATGGTATAGTGGTTTGGCTGCTTTCATTCTGGATCATGTTTTCTGATAATTTCTACGCCTTGAAATAACTGGCATTGACAAGCTTTTCAAGATTTTAAATAAATTAATTCCAGCTTTATTTACAGATACCTCTTTTTTATGCAGGTAGCAATATCATTTGGAGCTTGTGTATACTTCCTTAATGACAAGACAAAGAGCTTAGGTAGAGCTTCTCTTATAGGGTAAGTTGATGGATTGTCTCAGTTTTGGATGGTAAAAAAGATGCTAGTTTCTAAATTCCAGTCATTTTCTGATATCACTTTCATTATTGACTTCTTACTATTAATAAGTGTGCACCTTTTACATATCAGGTTTGGAGGCCTTGTGGCTGGTTGGTTTTGTGGTTCACTGTTGGTTCCCATGATTCCTTCATTTCTGCTGCAACCAACATGGAGTCTTGAACTCTTAACGTCTCTATTCATATATGTTTCCTTGTTTCTGTCCTGTACTTTTCTCAAATGAGACTCTAGAGAACCTGTTTTACTGCAGCAGTTTTGGTATGTTGCATCTTGCTTAATTCAAGGTGTTCCTCCAATACTTTGTACCTTCGAGCTAGCTATATGGCGATTAGAAATTGTTACCAAACTAGTAGGAGTTACGCTCAATGTTTATCTTCCATTTACTCTTGATTTTCAAATGATGTACGTTGAAGATACATGTATCTGGGCTCATTGGTTCTCCTTTCGCCAAGATAAAGTGAAATTTTAGTGGGAAAAACTGTTCTGTTTGCTACAACTGATCTTATTGGTTCCTTCATCTTCTATTCCTGGCATTTTATTTTATTTTTAGAGCTAACTTATTGCTATATCAAGAGGAAAGGAGGATATAAAGTGATTAAAATGACATCAAAGGCTAAATCTGATCACATTCACCTGAAATTTCAAAGTAGCATGTACGGCAAACTTGCGTGGTTCACTTGAAACATTTACCAGATATGAACTCTTTTGAGTTGTGGACGCCGATTTCAGGATATGTAGAGAAGATTGTACTAATTTTGCTTCATATATGTGATGATGTGCGTCTTCTGGCTTTTGACCACTAGAGTAAAGTTGGGGCACTTTATTATGACAGGAAGTGGTAACAAAATTAAGTTTGATGGCAGGTGTTACTTGACTAAATACCTCACCCTACTACTTGTTCAGGTTCTTTTTTCCAGCATTGTCAATTTTTACCTATCCAGCTTAGTGCTTTGAATCAGAAAAAAATGTGAAAAGTAATAACACAATACTGGAAATGTGGGCAATCTCCAGCGGTAAGATAACTTCTCTTGCTAGTCCTTATTAGGTGGGGAAAAAGAGTGAAGCACAACTGATCAAGACTCAAGAATCAATATTTTTAGAACTAATAATGCCATATAAATTAGAAATAAGCATACAAAAAGCTAAACATTAGATGGAGAAGTGAAGTCGGAAATAAACAATAATTACAACATCAGTGTCTGAAACAAACAATCACTAGGAAAGTGGGAATGTAAAAAACCAATATGGCTCATGCAGGGCATAATTTTTTGCCTATTATTTCCCTTTTGATTTGGTGTTTCTGAATGCGCAGCAGCCAACACCATAAATAAAGAGGACGAGAAGTAAGAGGCCAAGGTTGACGAGGGAACATGTCTTCCAATCTCTCTTGATGTGGTCAAGGAATGATGTCTTACATGATTGGCAGTTGAAGCAGAGCTCGGTCTGTACATTGCTCCAAATCTTGCAGTCATCATCTGCTACCGCTGGCCCTGCTTTGGGCATGGTCCAGTAAGTAGCATTGTGGAACTCCAAGCCGCAGTAAGTGGGTGGCTTGCAGCAACTCGACTGCACTCACCAAAACAAGGATTTAAACTATACACACTAAAGTGAAGTAACTATTATTTATACTACATTAATAAATTTCAACATGTGATAAACTTCCAAGTCATCAGAATGAAACTTTCAAGTCACAATCAGAATGAAGATATTCTTTTTTGCTTTAGAAATCTTCTTTTACCGAAACATCAAATGCTCATCATCCTTGGTGATCTAAGTGACACGATGTCTTTGAATTAGCAGACCTATAGGTGTGATTGAACCCAAGTTACCTGATTGTATAAATGTTTGTTGCATCATCAATGCATTGAACTTAATTTCAGAAATACTTATAGTCTGGGCGAAGGGAGAGTATAACTTAGGGGTTGGATGAACCCAATAACTTTTGTTCAGATCATGCATTTGTATTAGGAAATCCATTATAAATTGTGAATCCATGACTATGATTTTTGTGGCAAGTTCAGAACTCATAAACTCTAAATTCTCACTACGCACTTCCATATGAATTCACTGAGAAATGAGATAATGGGTAAAGACAAAAAAAGATAAGAACCTGAATATGAGATGGTCTGTATTTATAAAAATCAGCCCCTTTGCCAGTAGGTGGACGCTGACAAAATTTGGTATCAACCAAACAACGCTTAATCTCCTCCCAATTCTCTTCATTTACCACATACTTCTGCAACCAGTTGGTGTAATCTCCAGATTTGATTTCCTTATAACCTCTTCCAGATAAAGCTTTACTCACATTTTTATTCGTGACCAAAATTGCGAACAACGTGAAACAGAGCAATCCCACAATAAGCCAAAACAACAAAAACAAATATATCCAGAGGATAAACGAGACTCGGCACAAGGATCCAACTAATCCCAAAATCGAAACAACCAGGAGACATACTCCCAGTATCAGTAAAGGCTTCTGCAACACTTTCTGGCAAAGTGTAGCGCTGTGGTTGAAATTGAGCCAGATTGAAAACCCTATGGCTATCAGAGAAACCAATAGAGTCACACAATTAAGAAATGTAATTATGAAATTGCTTACTCGTACCATCTTTCTTTGTGTTTTTGTATGCATAGATTTTGAAAATTGAAAAAATAACTTGTAAAATTTCAAAAATCAAACTGCAAAATCACAACAAACTAATTAAGTAGTAGTCTCTATATTTTAGCCATTAAAGAGCAGTTCCATTAAAGAGCAGTTGTTGACTCAGTTAAAGATGATAAGCCCTAAAATATAGGGAGAAGTTGGGATTAGACTGTTTTCTTATTTGGAAAAACTTTTAAAAATCCGTAAAAAAACACTTATTTGGTTCCTTCTTTATAGCAAATGTATTTTCAGAAAAATATAGGCAACAAATAACAAAAAATCAAGATAAAAAATTACTTAAAATTTACAACTTTTGAATCTGTTTTTTCCATTTCATTCTCAGGATCTTTGACAAAAAACATCAACACAAACACGAGAGTCATCACGCCAAAATGTACAAAATGATCTGCAATCTTTGTCAAATGAAACCCAATTTCTACAAGTCAGGAAGTGATTAATAAGAAGAGCAATTTCCTTTACACCTTTTTCCATGTTGTGTTGTAATGATTTATTTTATAAAATTTACACTTTGTTTACTATTGCTTGTTTCTTTAAAGTTTCTTCAGTATATATAGCTAATTGTGCCTTCCATGTTTAATTTGCTCAAGGCTAGATCAGCTCTTGGTAAGAAATTAAAATAGTTGAATTTTGCTGGTGTTTACTATTAGTTCATGACTTTTAATTTATAATAATATTATAAGTCTATTCTTTAAATTGTTGATGCTTCATGATGAAAAACGATACAATTTAGCCATAACATTATATTCAACGGATTCAAGTTTGATGGCAGGTGTACGTAACTCAAGTAAATATAAGTTCCAGCAACACCTTGTCCTGATAGTAACACCAAGCATCCTAAGCTCAGAAAGATGTGCATGAAGTCGTAGACCGCAATGGTCCAGAAATCTATTAGAATGTGCAGCTAGGTAGCTGCTCTAAATGTGTCAAACTCCCGAACACATTAGGAAGCTTCAGGGTTTGCGGATAAAACTAAGGATTTCAGTAGAAGAACAAGCATGGTGTCAAATTAGTTAAGGTGTTTTAAGAGTTAAAGAAATTGTTTCCTAATATAAGGACAATTTTTCCTCTCTTCTACCAATGAGAGACTTCACTTAGTTACCTCACATTTCCCAATTCTCATTTCTCAATTCACACCTTACTTTAAACCAACAGAATAAACAAACTCGACAATCAGGGAGCGGAGATTATTCACCCAAACCCCCTTGACCTAAACACAAAATTAGAAGTTGAATAAATTGTTTAGGAGTTCAAAATTTGATAATATTTTTGTATTTTTTAAACCTCCTTCCGTCAATGTCAATGTCAATGTCAATACAATGTTTTATACCATCCAAACTAAGCTTCATATTGACTATTATGGAAATGGAAATATAACGAACCAATAGGGCTCAAACAGGGTATACTTTGTTCCTTTGGGATCCCTTTGACCTGTTCTTGATTTTGAGAGCACAGAAGTCAACACAACAAGCAAAGACTACGAAAAGAGTGATGAATGATGTGATCTTCCAATGTTTCTTGATGATATCATAGGATGCTGTTTTGCATGATTGACAGTTGAAGCAAAGCTCGCTCTCTACGGTACTCCAGTTCTTGCCGTCATTATTTGCTACTGCTGTCCCTGCTTTGGGCATGATCCAGTAAGTACCATTTTGAAGCACCAAGGTGCACTGAGCAGGTAAAATGCAACAACTCAACTGCAAGCAATAAAGCAAAGATTTAATACTTTGAATTAACTTAAACTAAGAAGCATATGACATACTATAAATTTTCTAATTAAGAACCTGAGCAGGAGAGAGGCTATATTTGTAAAATTCAGCCCCTTTACCCGTAGGTATATTCGGACAAACTTGGAAATCAACCAAACAACTCTTAATCTGCTCTGCATTCATCACATACTTCTCCAACAAGTAATCCGAATAATTTCCATCTCTCCCAAATAAAGCCCTGCTCACATTTCTATTGGTGACCAAAATTGAGAACACCGCAAAATAGAGGAGTCCCAAAAGGATCAAGCAATACGAGATCTTAGATATCCAGAAGATAAATGTGACTGGATAGAAGGCCACAATCAATCCAAAACCCAAAGAAATCAGTACAATCAATCCCACTATCAACGAAGGCTTCTCCAACACTTTGACACAGAGAGTAGGGATGTCGCTGAAATGTAACCAAATTGAGAACCCTATGAATGCCAGAGAAACTACTAGACCCGCACATCCAAATATGCAATTGGGGCTTACTCGTGCCATTTTATTTTCTCCGGTGAACGGATACCAGAAGTTGAAAAAAATAACTGATCACCCTGAATCAGAACCCTACACGTCTCCTGCACTGCACATAAGGATGGCAACGAGGTGGGGAGGGGCGAATTTTAAGCTATGCGGAGCGGGTTTTAGGTTATGCAAATGCGAGGCGGGTTGAAATATATTTTTCTAAATTAATGCAAAGTGGGGCAAATTGCGAATCTATGCGGATTTAAACAAAAGAAAGTTATGTGGAGCGGGGCGGGTGGGTTTTAGGTTATACGGGTGCAAGGCGGGTTGAAATATATTTTTCTAAATTAATGCAAGGCGGGGGCTGGTTGCGAATCTATACAGATTTAAACAAAAGAAAAATTTAAGTCAATACTATTCTTGTGAATATACCTAAAATTATATGACACTAATTAGAACTACATGTATTAAACAACAAATTAGATACAGTTGGTTGGAACCTGGGAATAGTATAGTGCCTCTGACTAGGTATGTGAATATATATTCAATCATGACTTCAAATGGTGATGACACATTTTTTTGAATTTTTATTTTTCAAATCTCCTTAATGAACACTGCTAATAATAGTAACAATAAATACAATATCAATGTTTCATACCATCCAAACCAAACTTCAGTCAAACAAGTATTAATCATTATGAAAATGGAAATGTAACGAACCAATAGAATTCAGGCACGGTACACTTGTTGCCATGGGTGTCCCTTTGACGGTATACTGAGCACAGCAAAGTAAGAAGAGCATGACAAAGCTGATGAGGGACAACTTCTTCCAACCTTTCTTGATGATGTCATAGACTATTGTCTTTGCATGATTGACATTTGAAGCAAAGCTCGGTCTGTACATTGTTCCAAATCTTGCAGTCATTGTTTGCTACTGCCGGCCCTGCTTTAGGCATGGTCCAGTAGGACGTAGCATTGTGAAACTCCAAACCGCAGTAAATAGGTGGCATGCAACAACTAGACTGCACGCAACAAAACAAAGATTCAAGTTGTATACACTAACATATACTATAATACTGCTACCTGAATTAGTATGTACCCCACAAAATTTAAGTGTTTTTAAAAAAAATATAGATATCAATTCATGAAGGACTTTACTTTATGTTTTTTTTTTTAATAGAAGACCATGCTGTCTCGATCAGCTTTTGCGCACCTTGATTGATCCCACGGGATATTTGTCACCTCCCACCGGCAACAGGTGCTAGACAACTCTCCCACCAAGGCTAGGGCAGATGGAAAGAATCATGTAGTATATTTTCATCTCAGTTGGGATTTAAACCTAAGACCTAATGACTCTCAACCGCTTCATTGACCACTAGGTCACACCTTGAGTGCAAGACTTTATGTGTTCTTTAAATTAGCCTCAACTAACATCTATGCCCTCCAACTTTGAGTGTGTACAAGTTGACATTTCAACTTGTATAAATTAGACACATCATGTGTGGTATACTACGTATATTATGCCACACAGAATACCTGTGTGCACTTGTGGACACCAAAAGTTTGAGAGTGTAGATGTTAGTTGAGACCAAGTTGAATGACACATTTATCTACTATACCTTTTCTATACTATGATAAACTTTAACATGTGATAATATGTTAATTATCATTTTTTACCGAATTTAAAAGATATCAGATAGTGTCCTGAATTAGTTAGTGATCTAATTATATACATCTTTGTTGTAATGTATTGAATTAACTTAAACTCCAGAAGCATATACTAGTAATCATGGCATATTCATTACATCTTCTAGATCTGTAATTAAGAACCTGTCTGTATTTGTAATTATCAGCCCCTTTGCCAGTAGGTAGCAGCTGACAAGTTTTGAAATCAACCAAACAGCTCTTAATCTGCTCTGCATTCAACACATACTTCTCCAGCAAGTAGTGCGAGTAATCTCCATCCCTTCCAAATAAAGTCCTGCTCATGCTTTTATCGGTCACCAAAATTGAGAACACCGTGAAACAGAGGAATCCCAAATTGAACAACAACGATGAGATCGTACATATACAGACGATAAATTTGACTCGGCACAAGGAATCAACCAATCTAATAACCCAATAAAACAGTGCAGACACTCCCACTATCAGCAAAGGCTTCACCAACACTTTCAAGCAATCGCCGTTGTCGCTGAAATGTAACCAAATTGAAAACCCTATGAGTACCAGGAAAAGAACTATATTCACCCAAACAAAGGATATATATATATATATATATTTGCATGAATAATTTGCAGCTTACTCTTGACATTTTCTATTTTCCGGTGATCGGATAAAAAATAGCTGATCGGATTCCTAAAATCTGCAACAAGTAAAACCCTACGTATGTTATATGTTATGAGGGTGAAGAATTGTTTCCGTGATAATGTAGCCAACCCGTTAATATGCATTAATAAGTTAAAAGTATTTAACCCTCAGGTAGGAATTATCCAATACTCAATACTCCCTCCGTCACATTTTATATGCCATCTCTTTCTATAAATAGTTGGTCCATAATACTTGTTATTTCATAAAATATACATTTGATCAACTTAGAAAAGCTAAGTAAATGATTCATGTTCATTGGTTAAATTAATTAATCAAAATAAATTAATTCATATTCATTGATTGAAAACTTGAGTCCAAAAATAAATAAATAAGGGTAGAAGGGTAAAGTTACATCATTTCTTAATGCAAGTGCAAAGTTAAAATGTGACATATAAAATGGGACGGAGGGAGTACTTATTAATCCATTATATTAAAAAAATAAAAATTGATCCATTTTAAATTGGTCTATAATGAACAAGTTATATTCGTGTAACTAGAGGAAAATGAAGGTGTAATCTAACATAATTTTTTCATAAAATGACATACAGTTTTCTCCTATTTTGTTGCCACACTGCCTAGACATTATAAGGATCATGCTACTCTCTATTTTCTCCAAATTCCTACTTAAATGTATGATACTGATCTTATTTAAACATTAATGATACAAGATTTTTAAGTATTCAAATGCTTTAATCATGATCAAAAAGATATATATTACCATTTAAATCTATCTATTTTTTGATACAAAAAATCATCTCACAATTTTTTCGCACCATAATTCAAATTATTTTCATTATCTATAGTTTTTCATTTCAAAAAAATGATTTTTCATAGAGTAAATTTCTTTCAATTTAAAATAAACATTTAAATAAGTTATTTTACTAAGAAAACTATTGTAAATTATAAAATAGAATTTTTAGCCTTCAGATATTAAATAGAAAGTATTCAAAATTACTTTGCCATAAAATATCAAAGAAAACTAAAAGTTAGACAAACTTTTTTTAAAAAATAGATAGAATATATTTTAAAAAACAAAAATGTCTACAAATTTGACCGTGAGTTCGTGACTCAAGCTCTTAAACTATAAAAAACTCTTTTTATATCAAAAGTTTAATGCTATTTAAGTGAAGTAATTCCATTTGTTCTCAAAATTTTGAAAAATGAATTATTTTCTAAAGTTGGGAATCTTAAATATCTTTTTTAATCATGGTTAATCAGTATACTTCTTTGATTAAGAAAACTAATTAATCTAGACCTTTAATATTATACTAGTTTTCGAGAACGTACGTTGCACGTTTGTCTCATATTTTCAACAACTTTTTGATTTTCTTCATTCTTTAACCTCTGCATGAAATCTAACAGAGAAATGTAGAAATGAAGGTAGAATATTGAAGAGGAGCCAATCATTAGTTGCTTCCAACATTACAAGACATTAGTTAAGATATAGAAACCTGAATTCACTAACAAAATGTTATATCACCACAGTAATAATTTTGATAGTGTTTGCTAAGATTAGAGCCATTAGAACTTGAGACATAATAGCCCGGTAAAAAGAGCTCAAACTATAAAAATAAAAATCTATTCTACAACTTAATTTAGCTAAGAATTATTAAAAGAATGCAAATATTTGGGGACGACATCCACATGTTCTTATAAAGAGTTTTGTGCTTGAAACAATTCCATCAAGTTGTCTTGCTTTCCCAGGGACTAACACCCAAGTAGTTTGTCATGAGACCCGTGATACCAAACATCATAGCCATTGAGATCTGCTTAAGATCATTTTCCATATTCCTTATGTTAGCAATGGATCGCACACTGAATATAATAACAAGCCACGAGCAAATCTTGTATCTGATGACATGGCACCCAAGACGCCGAAGATGACGGCTATGAAGCCGTAGTAATCTATAGGAAGATCTTGTGGACCAACCAGTGAAGCCTTGTACAGTTTCGCCACCATATTCGAGTAAAATGATTCAATGAGATTTGCAAATTCAATTGCTCTTTGGGTGACTTAAATAAGGGACCTTAGGTAAGGGAAGATGAAAAGAATCAAATTATTAAAGATATTTTAGCCAAAAATTAAAAAGACCCATCAATTTCCAACTTAATTGTTTGACCTTTGACTTTCATCAGTTTGCTCACAAACAAGAGATGAAGAAGTAATTGAAGAAGTATTGCGCCTCGAGAAAAGGAAGATCCTATTGACTTAAATCATAATTATGAGTATTTTTATGCAATATTATTAATGTAGATGAAGATCAAAGGTCAAACCATTAAGTTGGAAATTGATAGGTCTTTTTAATTTTTGGCTAAAAATTCTTTAATAATTTTATTCTTTTCATAATTATGAGTATTTTTACTGCAATATTATTAATGTAGAACAAATAATTGCTTTATATATATAAAGGGTAAAACGGTAATTCAACTTTTGACTTGAGTTCTTCCCACTTATAATATAAAATATATGTTTATATTGTTGTCGTTTTTTTTATATATATTATATTCTTATGCGAAAGAAGGCTATATGAATTGTTGGAGAAGCGTCAAATTTCATCAAAATTTATTACATTTTTGCTAAGCCAAGATTGAAATTTTATCGTGACATATGAAATAATAATTTATCAAGAAAAAGTAATATTTGACCAGGCACATGAGTACGGAATTGAGCTTCGATTGAACGAGTAGTTCGTATTATTAATTGGAAAATAGAGGAAAAAGAATCGGGTCATTTTGCTATCGTATGAGGAAGTTGCAGCTCTTTCAGTGAAAATTTAAATTGTTGATTTCTGGTATAAATACTGTTGTTCAAGTAAAGACACCCGTGAAGGAATATTGTTGCTTATGTTAAATGCAACGAGGTTATTGAATTCACCAAACTCGCTGAAATTTCCAGTAAACAAAATTGCTGGAAACATATTGAGAGATGTAGTGGATTGACTCTAATCCATCAACAAGTGCCCTCAATACAGGTCCAGTTAACGTAACACACTATGCACCTGCAACAAACTTGTGTGGTTCACTTGATGAAACATTTTGCCCTCTCATCTAACCAGAGAGTATGAACTCATTTGAGTAGTTGAACGAGATTTCAGCACACGTAGAGAAGATCACATTACTTATTATGCTCCAGTAATGTAATGTGCGACTTTTATCAATTCAGTTTTAGTACTTTGAATCAGAAAAAGGTTGTCAATAGAGTAACAATCTGATACTCGAAATGTTCAAGTACTTACATTAGGGCGCTGCTAGATTTTGGCAAGCTTCTTATAATCAGTGGAAATGGTAAGATAACTTCTCTTGTTAGTCCATATTTGGGAAAAACGAGTGGAAGCACAACTGATCAAGATTCAAGAATGTGTATATGTTTTAAAATTAATAATGCCATATATAGGTAAGAATAAACAGACTCGGTAATAGTAAACAATGAATACAATATCAATGTTTTACACCAGCCATCCAAACCAATCTCGAAACAAACAATCATTGATCATTAGGAAAATGGAAATGGAACGAACCAATAGAGCTCAAACTGCAGGGAATACTTTATGCCTTGGGTGTCCCTTTGACCTGTTGTTGATCAAGTACAGAACATAGCACAAAACACAGCAACAGAGGAGTATGACAAAGTTTAAGAGGGACAAGATCTTCCAACGTTTCTGGATGAAGTCATAGAATATTGTCTTGCATGATTGACATTTGAAGCAAAGCTCAGTCTGTACATTGTTCCAAATCTTACAGTCATTGTTTACTACTGCCGGCCCTGCTTTAGGCATGGTCCAGTAAGTAGCATTGTGAAACTCCAAACCGCAGTAAGTGGGTGGTTTGCAACAACTCGACTGCATGCAACAAAACAAAAGATTTAAGTTGTATACACTGACATATATAATACTGCAAAGGTATCTATCCACCCACCGCGGTTGGCATTTATGCCATTGACACTTAAATTTATATGTGTCTACTTGTTGGCATAAATGATAAATATCAGTTGAGATCAAGTTAAAAGAGCCGTTTTATACTAACATGTGATACATATGTATATAATTTTTTAACTTAAACTCAGAAGCATATAGTAATCATGGCATATTCTTCATTACGTAGTCTAGATCTATAATTAAGAACCTGAGTATGAGAGAGGCTGTATTTGTAAAAATCATCCCCTTTGCCAGTAGGTAGATGTTGACAAGTTTCGGAATCAAGCAAACAGCTCTTAATCTGCTCTGCATTCATCACATACTTCTCCAACAAGTAATGTGAGTAATCTCCATCTCTCCCAAATAAAGCCCTACTCACCTTTCTATTAGTCACCAAAATTGAGAACACCGTAAAACAGATGAGTCCCAAACTGAACAACAACAACGAGATCGTACATATACAGATGATAAATTTGACTCGGCACAAGGATTCAACCAATCTAATAACCCAATAAAACAGTGCAGACACTCCCACTATCAGCAAAGGCTTCACCAATACTTTGTCGCAAAGCGTCGCGCTGTCGCTGAAATGTAACCAAATTGAAATCCCTATGAGTGCCACAGAAAGGAATATAAGTATGAATTTGCATCTTACTCCTGACATTTTCTATTACCCGTGAATCTGATTCCTAAAATCTGCAAGTAAAAACCCTAAATCTTATGAAAGTGAACAATTGTTTCCGTGATATTGTAACCATCCAGTTAATATGCATTAGTTAGTTAAGTATTTAACCCTTTTAGTTAGTTACGGAAATGACAAGTTTATATATTTTAGATCCAATAATCAATACTTATTAATAATCCATTATATAAAATTTGTTTGATCCGTTTTAAATTGGTGTTTAATAAAACAAATTTGAGTAAATATCTCAAAGGATTAGTCAAATACAAAGAATTATCTAGTAAAGTGATTTTACTCCTTATTTTATGTCAAGTTTTCAACAAAATCACTCAACTTAGAGACTTTCTCTTATATAATCACTCAATCAAATTTGTTATGTAAAAAATATAATATTACAAAATAAATTAAAATTATCAATTTAAAGCTTTTTCAGAATTATTTTTTATAGTATTTTTTTTATCAATATTATGTCGATAATAACCAAAATTTTAATATAAATAAGGTAATAAAGTAACTTAATTTTGAAATTCAAGTATTGATATCAATTGAGAAAACATTTATTTTTAAGTTGTAAAGCATTCATAATCTAATATTTAATATGCTCCTTACTCTCGACGAATGACACTAATTTATCATAATTCAAAATTGTAAGAAGTATAAATCAAGACTAAAAAGTGCAACTCACTATTATATGGAGGTCAATCCGTAGTTTATTTATTGTGGAAATTTCCTAAGTATATGATATATAATTCTATGTCAAATTAATTTTCTATCCCATATGTTTATACTATTTCAAAATTTATCCCGTTAATTGGTTATGTGTTTTCTTAAACTACAAGTATGCCGTCATTATTTTGTCATTTTTTTTTTAATTCTTACATTATGAACTCTATCTTTTTTTCTTTTTTTTTATCTCTTTAGAATTGTGATATTTTTGTTTTCTTATTTAAGTCACAATTTTTTAAGATAAAATAAATATTATTTTGGAGATAAAATAAGTTAAATAAAACTATATGAATACTTATGTTTAAAAATCATTATATTTCTATTAAAAAGGAAATTACATACATGGAAGATTGTAGGATTATACTGAATATGTTGTAATAGTAATAAACATAGATGAACGATTTGAATTGTCAAGAGTATAATTTTTCACATTATTATTATAATCAAACAAATACAAATTAATTTTTAAAAATAAATAAAATGAATTTGTTGGGCCACACATGAAACAAAACTTTTTGTGACTCTTGAAAAGGAAAATTGGATTCTTCTAGAAAATTATTTTGACCATTAATTATACAATTATAAATTTATAACTTTTCCCATAAATAATGTTTAAAATTACAAAATTGCGATTGGTCGTCCTAATCATGGCTCTTCTATATAATAGAAATATATAAAAGAAAGGCTAAATGAATTGTTACGTTGGAGAAGCTGCAAATTTCATACGCCAGTAAAAGGAATATTGTTAAGGCTATATGAATTGTTGGAGAAGCCGCAAATTTCATCCTTAAAGACGCCAGTAAAGGAACAACATTGTTGCCTATGTCAAATGCAACAAGGTCGTTGAATTCACCAAACTCACTGAAACTTCTAGTAATCAAATTGCTAGAAATATATTGAGAGATGTTGTGGATGGACTCTAATCCATCAATAAGTGCCCTCAAAACTGGTCCAGTTAAAGTGATACACTAGGCATCTGCAACAAATCTGCGGGATCACTTGATGAAACATTTTGCCGTCTCATTTAACTAGAGAGGATGAACTCATTTGAGTAGTTGAACCAGATTTCAGCACACGTAGAGAAGATCACATTACTTATTATGTGTTGTAAATCATAGATAAGTATGTATTATGTAGCATCTAGAATCATCCATAGATAAGTATAAATAGGGGATGGTCTTGTACATTTGTATACAACCAAAAACAATGATTGAGATAATATCTCAGATGGTCACTCAACTATGAACTATTTTCTTAGAAAGTCACTTAACTTTGGTTTTTAACTCAAAAGTCACTCAACTATGAACTTTTTTCTCAAAAAATCGCTCAATTATGAGTTCTTTTCTCAGAAAGTCACTCAACTTTGATTTTTAACTCACAAGTCACTCAACTATGAATTTTTTACTTACAAAGTCACTCAACTATGAGTATTTTATTTACAAAGTCACCCAATTTATTCAATTAATTTTTTTTAATTAAAATTTACTTACGAAAATTTTATTTCTAACTAAAATTGTAAAAAGACGACTCGCCTACTTAACTCGATCCGCTAAAATATAGTAGTGATCCTTTTATTTTACCTTCTCCCCCAAATTTAATAGTTAGGATTTATTATTTTAAGAACCTTTAAATTTTGTATGTTTTATGATTTTTTTTCTACACTATGTTTAATCTGTGTTTATAGGAACATCGTTACCGTTTGAAAAAAATTTAAGCATGGTATACTGGCGACGTTAGATAATATTTTAAGCATGGTATAATTCGCACTTCAAATGGATACTTATTTATTTTTTAATTTTTTTTTTCTTAGAAATAAAAATTAGATATAAGTAAATTTTAATTTAAAAAAATTAATTGAATAGATTCAAGGACTTTTTAAGAAAAACACTCATGATTGGGTGACTTTGTAAGTAAAACACTCGTAGTTGAGTGATTTTTTAGTTAAAAATCAAAGTTGAGTGACTTTCTGAGTAAAAGAACTCATAGTTGAGTAACTTTCTGATAAAAGACCTCATAGTTGAGTGATTTTTGAGTTAAAAACCAAAGTTGAGTGACTTTCTGAGAAAAAAGTCCATAGTTGAGTGACCAGCTGTGATAATACCTAACCAAGTTCGAAAGTCTTTTTCCATAACCAAGTTCTCTTTTCCAAAATATTTCTTCTCCTTTCTAGCTAACAATCTTGCGCTAATAGAAGATTATTATCTACAACTTCTTGATTTTGGCAAGACTCAAGAATGTGTATATGTTTAAAATTAATAATGCCATATATAAGTAAGAATAAACAGACTCCGTAACAGTAAACAGTAAACAATGAGTACAATATCAATGTTTTATACCAACCATCCAAACCAATCTTGAGACAAACAAATATTAATGATTAGGAAAATATGCGAAATGGAATGAACCAATATGGCTCATGCAGGGTTTACTTTGTGTCTTCGGTATCCATTTGATTTGTTCTTCCTGTTAACACAGCTAGCAAATTCGAAAACAAGTAAGAGTACAAAGTAGATCATGAGGGAATACATCTTCCAATCTTCCTGGATGTGGTCAACGAATGCTGTCGTATATGATTGACAATTGAAGCAGAGCTCACTCTGTACATTGCTCCAAATCTTGCAGTCATTGTCTGCTACCGCCGGCCCTGTTTTGGGCATGGTCCAGTAGGTAGCATTGTGAAACTTCAAGCCACAATAAGTGGGAGGCTTGCAACAACTCGACTGCATGCACGAAAACAAATATGTAAGTTGTATAACAAATATGTAAGTTGCAACAACTCGACTGCATCAACCTCAAGTAGAGAATATTGATCTAGCTAGAGTTTTACAGCTTATTGAGGCGATGAATAAAATTAAAAGAAATGACATATTTTGTGTGGTTAATTTAAGTATCTAAATGACGAATCACAACACACAAAAGAAATTCAAATTTTGAACCAAACGTGTCTAATTAGAATATTTTATTAGGAGTTGAAGTGTTCAATTGAAACAAAACTTAGTTTGATTGTCTAAATGAAATATTTTAACAAGAGGTTGATATAATTTAATCAGTGGAATTTGCACTGCATTGCCTTTTTGAGCTCACTATTTAAATTTTGTTCTCATTTGCTTCTCTCTTTTTTGTATTAAATTTAGACGAAACAATGTTACATGAAATTATGAATTGTTGGAGAAGCTGCAACCTTCAAAGCCGCCCGTAAAGGACTTGTTGCTTATGTTAAATGCAACAAGATTATTGAATTCAGCAAACTCACTGAAATTTCCAGTAAACAAATTGATGCCCTCAAAACTGGTCCAATCAACGTAACGCATTATGGAAGTGCAACAAACTTGTGTGATTCACTTGATGAAACATTTTGCCCTCTCATTTTTTCCAGAGAAGAGGAACTCCATTGAGTAGTTGAACGAGATTTCAGCACACGTAAAGAAGACGACATTACTTATTATGTTTCATTAATGTACTTTTACCTATCCAGGTTTATTAGTACTTTGAATTAGAAAAAAATTGTGAATAGAGTAAGTGAGTAACAACCCAATACTCAAAATTCAAGAATGTGCGTATATAAAGCCATATATAAGTAAGAAAAAACAGATTCAATAATAGTAAGAAAAAACAGATTCAATGTTTTATACCATCCAAACGAAGCTTCGGTCAAACAAATATAGGAATATGGAAATGGAACGAACCAATATGGCTCATGCAGAGTATACTTTGCGTTTTTGGCATCCATTTGATTTCTTCCCCCTGCGAATACACCACTGAACACTGCAAACAAAGTAAAAGACAAGAAAGAATACAAAGCAGGCAATGGAACATAACTTCCATTCAAAATGGAGTTCATCAAGGAATGGTGTTCTACATGATTGACAATTGAAGCAGAGCTC
The DNA here is from genome assembly GCA_029582685.1 of Solanum piurae. Lineage (NCBI taxonomy): Eukaryota > Viridiplantae > Streptophyta > Magnoliopsida > Solanales > Solanaceae > Solanum > Solanum piurae. The sequence continues at coordinate 12,412 of JAJOOO010019036.1, read as the reverse complement.
GGACTGTACATTGCTCCAAATCTTGCAGTCATTGCCTGCTACCGCCGGCCCTGCTTTGGGCATGGTCCAGTAGGTAGCATTGTGAAACTCCAAGCCGCAATAACTGGGAGGCTGGCAACAGCTCGACTGCATGCACGAAAACAAATATGTAAGTTGTTATAAACTAATTCATTGATTTCATAAATCTCAAAATATAGTACATTGGACAAGTACTATTTATGTTTCTATAAGATCTGGGACATGCTTCTGATATAACGGAGAAAGAGAAGTAATTAAGAACCTGAGTAACAGGGAAGATGTATTTGTAATAAGAATCTGTTTCAGTTGGAGGTTCACAAAATTTGCAATCAACTAAACATCTCTTAATCGGCTCCCGATTATCGGTATTCATTACATACTTGTTCAACAAGTAATGCGAGTAATTTCCATCTCTCCCAAATAAAGTCCTGCTAACATTTCTATTGGTGACCAAAACTCCGAACAACGACAAAAAGAACTGTCCCAAAAAGACCAAGTACAACGAGATCAAACATATCCTACTGATAAACGTGCCTGATCGGCAGAACCAATCAACGAATATGAAACCTGAAACAACCAGCGAAAACACTCCCAGTATCAGCAAAGGTTTCTGCCACACTTTCTGGCAAAGAGTAGCACTGTCGCTGAAATGTAACCAAATTGAAAACCCTGTCTCTGCCAAAGAAGAGACTACAAACACACCATAAATGAATATATATAGTATCTGTTTGATGCTTACTCCACACATTTTTTTTTTTGGTGGATGAATGGATTACAAAAGTTGAAATGAATAATTGACGAGGGTAAATCAGAGGCTTAGAATCTGCAAAGAGTAAAACCTAAAAATCTCATGATTCCCAATAATTAAAGAGAAATGGACTAAAAGGAGGCTGATGAAAAAGTCTCCAGTGGAAATGTTCCACTTAGTATGCATTGATTTGTTAAAAAACCGTTAAATTTTTTAGAATATTTTATTTAGATATTTGAATTAAATTATATTTTAATTGAACACCTTAATTTTCTAGTATAGTATTTCAATTAAACACTTTCCATTCAAATTTGAAGAAAAAATATCAAACATGTTCTCATTGTATTTCAATTAAACACTTTTGATTCAAATTTTGAAGAAAAAATATCAAACATGTTCTCATTTGAAAATTTTATTACTTATTTCTTAGATATTAGTACTTATTGATGAGGTGTGATATAATTAAAAGAAGTGACATATTTTATATGGTTAATTTAATATATTTTATTTGATTAATTTAACTATCTAATAAATGAATGAGAACTCCCACACAAAAGTATCTAATTGAAACATTTTATTAAGAGTTAAAATGTAGAAATCCTATTTAGTTAAGTGTGTAAATGAATATTCCTAGGAATTGATAAACCGGAGCCTAATTTTTAATTTTTTTATTTTTTTTTATTTTTGAGATGCAAAGTTATTTCTCTTTTTAATTAAAAAACTATATTTTTTCTATAATCTTAAACTAAATATATATATCATATCTTTTAATATACTATATCTTTTAATTTATTTGAATTAGAAAAAAATTATATAAATAAAAACTTTATTTTTTTCTATAATCTTAAACTAAATAATATACTATACCTTTTAATTTTTTTTGTCGGTTTTTAAATTTAACTTCCACATGATATATTTAAGACCACAAGATTAAAAAATATTTGGTATATAATAATTTTATTATTACCAAAAAAAATTGGATCCTCATTTTTAAAGGCATTGAGTCGCCTCTAGTTTAGAGTGTTTATATGGAATGAGTCGCCTCTGATTTAGAGGGTTTCAATGGATAACCGAGGACAATGTGGAATAAATGAGAAAATTTAAAGTTTTAGAAAAGTTTAGAGAATTTATATTAAGAAAATTTAAAGTTTTAGAAAAGTTTAGAGAATTTATATGGATAGCAGTTCGAGGACAATATTAAATAAATGAGAATATTTAAAATTTTATGTTTTTTAAAGAATCAATATTTAACGAAGGAAAATTAAGGACTAACATGTCCCATAAACTGCTATCCTGGATAAGAGGTTGGTATTAAGTCTAAATACTATATCATGATTCAATAAATATGTAGGATGGTTTAAATTCCCGGATTATGGGGAGACGGGATCCCATTATTAGAAAATCAAAAAGAAAAAAAAAGGTGAAAATGTAGGGTGATTAGATCCTAATATTTTCTTAGATTTTCATCATCTTTTTTATGTTTATCTCTAATCAGCAATCAATTAAAGAGAGTTTGATATGCTCGATCTAATCAGCAACCAATTAAAGAGAGTTTGATATGCTTGAGAAATCTTATATGCATTGATATTTATCTCAAAATTAGTGAACTTATCCGCGCTTCGCGCGGAGAAATAGACTATATCACTCGTCTTTTTTCTGAAATTATTTTATCTTTATTTGAAAATTAATTATGACTATAGAAAATTCGAATTAAACCTCTATGTTTAGAATTTCAAATAAAATGTTATTTTGTCTCATTTGTGAAAAAAAATATAACATAACACAACTTTAATTTTAAAAATTTCTAGTAAAATGAAAAATATTTAATTTCTAATTATATATGGCCAAATGCCCATCAAATTCATGATCTATTTTTCTTTCTTTCTAATACTTGAATATTAAAATCGTCAAAAAATATACTTTTATTAGAATCAATTTTTATTTCAATATTTCTTTCAAACATATAATCTAAATAGAAGAAATTATAATATACATAAAAGTCTTTTTCAAAACTTAAGTTTTTAAATTCTAAACCAAAAGCTACCTAAAAACATTATATATATTTTGTTTTAAGTAAATATGAAAACATATGTATAAAAATAGTTTGTTAGAAGGCCTTCAACTATGTATTTCGTCACCAAGTTATCTATTTATTTAATTAGTCTTTGCTACTTAAGAAATAGATAAATAAAAATATGATATCAAAAAAAAAAAAAAAAAAAAAACACATCTCATTATATCATCCAAAAAAAAATATAAACACAAAACTTCCATCCATTTTTCTACTAAATAAAAAGTAAATCTATTTGCCTTGTTTAACAGACCTTTAGTTTCTACCTGCTATTCTTATATGCATTTGGATATATAACCATTATTGTTTTCCGTCTATTGGTTGATATGCTTACTCACACATTAAATGTGACATATGGATCATGTTCAGGTACAATATTTCAAGTATTTTTTTTTTGGATATTTTTTGTGATCATATCATTTAATTTTTAAAATTTAATTGAGAATTTTTATTCATTAAAATATTAAATTTATTAAAATATTTAATGCGTTAATTTGTAAAACTATCATTCCGATTATATGTGAATGGATTGTACTCGCAAAAACAAAAAGGACATCACAAAAGAGATTTTTTTAAACATAGATCTAATAATATTTGGTGAGGGAAAAATATATATAAAAAAATAAATTACTTCTACAATTATATATTATATTATATTATACTAAAGCTAAAAATGCATAACAATTTAATTTTCTTTTGTCTATATGGTATTTTTGATTTATACTATACTAAAGCTAAAAATGCATAACAACTGAACTTTCCTTTTTGTCACTATATGATATTTTTTATTTATTTAAAGAATTTTATTCCTTAAAACGAATATGATATACGTCAAACCTCAATGTTTGATTATTATACAAAGAGATCAATGAATATTGAAATGAAATTAATCTAAAAATAAATATTATGAATAAAATATATAAAAAAGACAAAATATATCAGAAGTAATACTTCTCCAATCAAATTTGAGATTCTTAAGATAGGCATACATGTATCAATATATTTATTTTTGTGAAGGTAAATACAATTAGATATACTTTTTAACTTTTCAAAAATGAAAAGATGAAGTAAAACAAAACTAAAAAGAGTAATAATATAAGTGAGAAAATAGACAAGAAATGTAGAGAGACGAGAAAATTTTCTTATTCTTCCAAGTATATTCAAGTGTTTCCCAACTCTTCAACTGCATAACACATCCTCAAGACCTCTATTTATATTGTTATAAGAGGCATACAAAAAGATAGCAATTGTAACACTCCGAAAAATGATAAGTTAAACTAGAGCCTAAACGTAAGGGTAAAGATCTTAAAATAACTCCCCGAATGTTAAAGAGTCATCTAGGGGTGAAATGAGGTTTAGAAGAGTCTAGGCCAAGAAGCAAGTGCCTAAGCAAAGGGGCCAAGACAAAGCCAAAAGGCCAAGGCTGCCCCTAAGTCGAGCACACTGCCTCACCCTTCACGAGGGGGACCACGGACAGTGGTCCTCACCATGGCGCGTGAAAGGGGCTCGTGAAGATGCCTTGTCCATGGAAAAATGGCCCTGCAAAACTCTAGCTACTACCTCAACTTCCACGGCCATCACCACGGCCCGTGGTCATAACCACGACCATAGGAGGTGCTCGTGGAGTTGCCATAGGCAAATAGCTAAGGGTCCCAAGTGGCAAGGCCACTGCCTCAAGGACCACGACTCGTAGTCTTGACTACGGCTCGTGAAGCCCCTCGTGGTCATGCCTTCGGATCATGAGCCAAATGCCACAAAAAACCAAGTTACTGCCCCAAACCTTCACGAGAAGGACCACGAGTCGTGGTCCTCACCACGGCTCGTGAAGGTGCTCGTGACACCTAGGCATGATTTTTAAATGAGGGTCATTATAGTCTTTTCCTTTTTAGTCCAATTAAAGTGGGGGTGTTTTGGGTATTTTTAGGGGAAGTTTATATATTGTTTTTAAGTCAAATTCACCCACTTTTACTCATTAATTCACAACACCCAAATATTTCCCCAAAATTCTCTCCTCTCCAATATTTCTCTCTCTAGAGTTTCTCCATTGAAGAACACCAAGAACTTGAAGAATAGGGCTCAATAATCCATCTTCTCAACTCCAATTCGTGGGCAAAGCTTCAATTAAGGTATTGGAGACTTGATTCATGGAACACTTTTCTCCATGAAGCCCTTCAACTCTTAATTTCGAAATTGGTGAATTGTTAAAAAACTAGGGTTTTCATTCTGGCCATGGGTTCTTCCTAAAAATGATTTCATTATGTTAATTGTCCTATATTATGGATGATTTGATGTTAATGGTGATTTTTATTGTAAAATTTCCTATGAACCCATGAACTCCCCCATGACCCCAATTTCATGAAGCGTGATGGGTGTATTGATGCAAGGTGAATACTATGAATGGTTTCTATAGTATTGTAGTTATTGAATCTTGTTTTATTCATGCCTAATGTAGTATTTCTAGGTGTGATTATGTGACATGATTCATGACCCCTGAAGTGTAAGTTATGAAGGTTTGCACATATTGATGAATGTTGTGTATGAACTCATGATTCACTTAGAAAGTGAAGATCCTATGACTATTGTGTAAATTGAGGTATTGTTGAAATGTCATTCTTCTCTTACCCTTACACTTGATTATGTATGAATTGTCTAGGATGATGATAATGTTGTTGTGTTGATTGAAAGGCTATTCTCATCAAACACTATGAACAATAATGTGAAAGGCTTACTCACATGTTAATGATGATTCTAAGGTTGAAAGTTAGTTCTCACTTTATTGAATCTATGAGCTATTTTATGAGTTGTATTGAATGAAGGGCAAAGTATTCTTTCACACATATAAATGCAATTCAAGACTAATTATGTATAATTTGAGAAATAATGCTTAGCACCAAGTGGATATGGTCAATGAGGTAAAGGCCCTTCCGTCAATATAATAGGTCGGGTCATCGATCTAGATTATTCTCATAAGATGGAAGCTCCTCCGCCAATACAACAGGTCGGGTTTCTAGAAGCAATCTCCATATCCCATAACTATGTGCCCACATATGTATTTAGCTAGTATATCCACCTAAAAGCTAGACATGTTAGTTCTACCTTACGCAAGTAGGACACCTTTTTTCGGTGTGGGGTTACATGACACCGGATTCCATGTCGCTCACATGGTCTATGTTGGTTATGGCTATTCTTCCCTATATGACAAGGTAATGAATATGATACGAACTATACTTATGACTTCTTGGTGAGTTTACTTAGTCGGAGTGGGGGTATGAGACTTCACTTCTACATTGCACAAGTAAACCTAGTAAGGTGTTATAATATAATTTTATTTATGCTATGGTGAGACATGAATGTATGCATGTATGTTGAATGGATAGTCAATATGAATCCTTATGTTCAAGTAATGTACATGACTATTTCCTTATTTATGACTATTGATTATGATGAGGTCTAAAGGTGATATGTATGGCTAAGGTAGCTTCAAAGGAATACTTGGTAATATGGTTGGTATTATGGGATGCCAACTATACATTGAACAAGTGTTTCTTAGAGTTGCTAAGGTAATGGTTTCATTATGTTATAAGTATAAATGTGATTATGACTTGTCTTTTACATTGAAAGTGCATGTTGATTTCTAAACTTAACAAATGCATACTTTTTCACTAAAATGTCATTTTATCATAGTTCAAGGATTTTTATGCATTCTTCCATACTTAATACTTTATGTGCTAACCCATTTCTTCTACATCTACTATGAGTGTAGGTTCCGATCATTGAGACATACTTCCACTCCCTTCAAGTGAAGCTTGGGTTGACTATTCCCTAGGCTTGGTGAGTCCTCAAGTTCGAGGACAAGATGTTATCATTTCGTAGTTTCTATTGTATTTTCTACTTTTGAGACTCTATTGATGTAAAAAGGGCTATGTCCCTAAGATTGTATTTCTATGTTTTAGATGGTGATTGAGACAAAGTCTAGTCTCTTATGATTTCCTTTTATGAAGAAAAAAGAAGTTTGAACTTCGATTGTAAAAGTTTTAAACTTTCCACATCATTCTTATGGCTTTATGTGTATGATCATGCTAAGGGCTTGTATGCGACCCCTTCGGGATCAAATACGCCGTGTTACATCTAGGGGGTACCCCTGGGTCGTGACAGCAATAAACATGATATTAATTATTGAGAATGTGCGAAAGATTAAAGGGTGTGGAAGATAAATGAGGAGATGGTTGAGGTGTGAGTATTATTACATATAATAGTGAAAGTACATCTTGAAGTTATGGACATCCACATTAAAATAATATATTTACAAAAAATAATTAATTATATATAAATAAAACTATATTAAAAATGAGGAGAAAAATTAAAAAAATGTCCAAAAAAAGAGAGAAAAAATATAAACAGAAATGGAGGTCATAAGAAGGTGTCACATCACCTTGTCTATGTTTCTCTTATATATATATATATATAATATGATTTGTGATAAAAAAAAAATGACATCAAGAAACACATCTAACAAATTGAAGGTAAATTACTAGAAAAGCTCTATAGAAATTTACTAAAACTTTATTTTTTACGACCTTATTAAAAGACCAACAAAATAATTCAAACTAAAATTGATGTATACGGATTCAAAATATTTGGTTGCATAATTGAATTTCAATTTCTTTATATTTTATTCGTAACATTCAAATCTCTCTCTTGAATCGAATTTAAAGTTCATCAAATTCAAGATCAAGATCAAGCTTTCAAATTTTTGAACTGACATTCGCAAAGAAAAGAATATAACATCATTTATAGATCTAAATATCTATTGACATTTCAAAATAAACGATAATACTCAAAGTACAAAATTCTCATATTTTATTTTCGTATTTACTTCATAATTTATTGAATAAAGTTTACATACTTTTATGGCATTAAAATTGGATGATCAATTAAAATGGACAAGTATTATTAGAGTAGCGATAGAAGGATATTTATCAAAGTAATAGATAAATTTTTGGGAAGAGGCATAGATTCCCCCTTGAACTTGTCCCGAAAAGTCAGTTACACGCTTAAACTATTATGACGACCTATTACACACCTTTACTATTTAAAAGTGGATTTATTTACTCCTGGGACGTGTAATACCACTCTCACAATATGTGGTGTATTACACTCGCTGCCACATCAGTGCCATGTCAAAAATTAAAAAAAATTATATTCTTTTTTTATTTTTAATTAACTTTTTTTTGTTAATTATATTTTACACTAATTAGTCTCTCATTAATTATTAAAAATTTCTAATAATTATATTTTCTTCATAGCAAAATTACAAAGAAGAAAATTTCAACAATGACCGCCAAGAACACTAATCAAAATTTGGAGCTGATTCACGGAGTGGAAAATTCTCTCATTCACTCAAAAAAAGCCCGTCATAGCTGCGGCGGCTATGAAACCCCCAATATTCTATCCCCCCGATGACATTAAGTAACCATTTGTTAACAAACACAAATCAAAACTCACAAAACTTAGATGATAAAAAGGACAAATATAGCCCCGAACTATCGTAAATGGTATACAGATAACCTCCGTCATATTTTTGGAACATTGATGCCCCTTCCGTAAAAAAAATAGAGCATATATGCCCTTCACTGTAACGGAAGAATAAATAGGGACACATGGCACAATCTTATCCGTCGATCCGTATTTAATAAATATCGGATCGGTGGATAAGATTATGACACGTGTATGTCCGTTAGTATAAAAGGGTATATATGCTCTAGTTTTTGGACGACAGGGGATTCAATGTCCCAAAAGTATGACGAAGTGTATATGCATACCATTTACGATAGTTCGGGGGTATATTTATCCTTTTTCCCAACTTAGATTGATGATAAGTAATTTGCTAAGCAAGCTGAGAAGAATTAAGTCGAAGAAGGAAGAAATAGAGTTTTTTGCTTAAAAGAAAGAGGAGAAAAATGTGCTTCCTCAAGAGGGTGAGGGTGAAGAAGAAGAAGAAGAAGAAGAAGAAGAAGAAGAAGAAGAGGGTGGGTTGTGAAGAAGAAGAGATGTGGAGGGTGGGTGGGGTTTAATTGAATTTTGACTTTTTTTCTACTTTAATAAATCTGACGCGTCTATTTTTATTTTTTTTAAATTATTTTGCCACATCAGTTTTAGGGGTAAATAAATTCACTTTTAAGTAATAAATGTGTGTAATAGGTCGTCATAATAGTTTAAACGTGTAACTGACTTTTCGGAACAAGTTCAGGAAGGAATCTATGCCTTTTCCCTAAATTTTATAAATAATAGAGAAGTGGATGTTAAGATAGACGTAATGTCATACAAATTTAGATAAGATTAAAAATGAGCACAATTACCGAAAGATGCAAATAACATATATTGAGGATAAAATGAGCTAAGACAATTTGAGACAGTTTGGTCATTATCCATATTGTGCTAAAATGAAACAAGATAGACGGTAAACCTAAAATCACATGACAGAAAGTCAATTTGAACGATCGAATTAATGTAATAATGAAAATAAAACTCAAATAGGTGTAATTTTTTAAAATTAATGCAGACTTACCTAAAATAGAACATAATGGAAGAAAAAAACCATGACATCTTTCTTATACAGTAACACAATTCAAAACATAAGATTCACTAATACATAGGAATACTTGAAATAACTAACACTTGAAAACTACAATTCAAGAACATATATTCCTCATGCTACACAACAGTCAATCACTTGAAAATTGCAACAACAAATACCACAAACACAGTAAATGACAATATACACAACATCTTCAACTTCGACACTTTCGCTTCAAAATTTCTTGATTTATTCACCTCGAAGTAGTTTAAACTCTCTAAATTCTCCATTTTTTTCTTTAAATTGTCTCTTTCAATCTTAATCGCATTCAACAACTCTCTCAAATTCTCCATTTTCAACGTAGCAACTTGTAATTTAGACTTCAGTAAATTAACTTCAATGGAAGAATTTCCTGAAGAACTATCTTCCCACCTCCAAAATCCACAATTTTCAATCTGATAAGAATAATAGAGAAGAACTCATAATCACCAAAATACAAGCAAAAATCATATTAATTTACATTTAGCGAAAAACATACCATAGGTTTAGAACATCTATAAAATCTTCTTTCGGGGTTCAATGGAGTCCTTGAAGTGAAACAACGAGCCATTTCACCACAACAACAAGTCATCGTCATGGAGTTACTAATTGAATCACAAGTACTTTCAGACATGATTTTAGGTCTAATTTGAGGGAGACGACATATAGATGAAAAATTGACTAAGAAAATATGACGAACACACGATGGAATCGACGAACACACGGTGAAATCGACCAACAAACTATGGAATCGACGAACTTTACTGATGAACTAGGCTAGGGTTTGTGAGATACGAAAGTGACTTAGGATATTTGGGTCTTTATTTTTTGACTTGGGATATTTTAGATACAAATAAGGTGGGTATTCGGTTATGGGGCGGGTTCTTAGTTTATGGGTTAAAAGCAATGGTCAATCGGGTAGTTACTTAGGATTTAGCCACGTGTACAGAATGAGTTTGCCGTTAGTGAGATGGACATATGTGCACAGATAATTGGACGGCAAGGGGTGAGATGGACGAAAAGTATAACGGAGGACTAGACGTACCATTTATTAAAGTTCAGAGGGTATATTTGTCCTTTTCCCCTTTAAAATATATTTTATTTAATTGTATTTATACTATAGAATCTGAATACCTTGATTTTTATTCTTTAGTATTGAGTTGATATTAGTCTAATTGACCCTTAAAAAACGAATGGCTATATATATTCGTAGAAACAATTCTTCATTGTCTGCTCGTCAAAAGTTGATTAGGCGGCCCACGAATTTGCAATAGGAAATCTGATGGAACCCACAAATACCAAAACAGTACTATTTTGTACACTCAGGTTCATTACACCTACCAACTCATTGGCCTTTCAAGTTATATATATATTCTACTACTAACGTCTCCTCCAAAGCACAAACCAACCACCATCGAAGCCATTTTTCATCACCAAACTCTTGCTTTCTTCGCCCTTCGGCGGACTTTCCTATAAACCTTTTCCCTCCATTTAAATAATCCCAAAACCGCTTTTGCTCTGAAAAAGTTTCACACAAAAAAATGGCCTTAGCTCCAGCGCAGCTCTCTAAAACCTTTTTTTCCACCAAACCCACATCACAAACGCCGCTTTTCTCATTACCTGCTACCCAGAAGATTCAATCTCGGCGGTCTTCGTCCACCGTCCGATGCTCCGTCGCCGTTGCACCATCGGCAACTGCATCCAAGGCATCAGCCAAGGTGAAGTCTGTTAAGGCAAGGCAGATCATAGATAGCAGGGGAAATCCTACCGTCGAGGTTGATCTGGTCACCGGCGATGATCTACTTTATCGATCGGCGGTTCCAAGTGGAGCTTCCACCGGGATCTATGAGGCATTGGAGCTCAGAGATGGTGACAAGAGCCTTTATGGGGGTAAAGGGGTCCTCAATGCTGTAAAGAATATTAACGAATATTTGGGCCCCAAACTTCTTGGTGTTGATGTGAGGTAAGTTAATCTTACTAATTATTTTTCACATTTCTCAAAATTTTTGTTTTCTTCCCTTTGTAAATTCTCGAGCATACATTGGTATTCGGTATCAATTTGTATAGTACTTTACAACATGGTAGTTCTATTTCACGAGCTGAAAGTTTGTTTAGAGCATTTTTACTTATCAAAGAGAGTTGTTTAGAGCACTTGCACAATTAGAATCAAGGTCCTTCTATGTTAGTATAGGTTTGTGTACGATCCATTACTAAGTGTAAGCGACGTTGGTTTGTATATTATGAAAGGGGCCGAGTAATTTTATAGTTTAATACTCGTCTTTATTGGTTGTCAATAGGCTACTTAGGTAACTGCATATATGATTTTGGCTAGTAATTATGAAATTTGCTGAAGCTTGGATGGTTGAAGTTGAGGTAGACAATAAGAAGATGACGGGTAGATATAACACACGAAGACATCTCAAAAGAATTAGTAGAGAACACTGGTGGTGCTATTGCTTGTATAGTACTGCATTGTTGTTACGCCAAAAATATTTATGACAGACACTAATACACACTAATTATACACAGTTACACACATATATACATATATTGTACATTGCCAACTATTTTTTGGTGGCCCGGCTATTTAAGTTAATTTCTCAAAAATAATAAATGCCATTGGAAATGGATGGCTGCCTTGGTGGCTTCTTAATACTTCTTCAGTTCCATTTAAATGTGGCAATTTTCTTTTCTTCTTGTGAAGGAACCAGACTGATGTCGATGCTGTTATGCTGGAGATTGATGGAACTCCTAATAAATCAAAACTTGGAGCTAATGCCATTCTTGGAGTTTCTCTCAGTGTGTGTAGAGCTGGTGCTGGAGCAAAAGCAGTACCTTTGTATAAACACATTCAAGAAATATCTGGAACCAAAGAACTTGTAATGCCAGTTCCAGCATTCAATGTGATAAATGGAGGGAGCCATGCTGGCAACAATTTGGCTATGCAAGAGTTCATGAT